>QJPP01001230.1:0-293599 GCA_003996215.1 Jaltomata sinuosa | reverse complement strand
GGTTATTGAAAGAATAAGGTCAATTTCGGCTCAAACAGGGATCAAAGGGGTTATTTATATTTGGACGGTCTTTTAAGTGGACTGCACACAAAAAGGCCTGTGATCCTTTCCTAAGCAACCAAACTTCAAACTTAACAAAATAGACCGGGCAAGTTCTAGATGCATGCACAGAGTAAGAATTTATAACAATAAGCTCACACACTCTTGGCACCAAGAAACTATATCGCTACCAACTATCAAACAACCGCTCGGCTTAAGCATACTCATTCTAATCATAATCACACAATGACATTCAAGGATCCAGACAGTCAATCGTTTCAACATAAGTACAAAACCAGAAATTATTTTTCAAAGGGGCCTCGTTTTAGTTAACAAAAACGCCATGCTCATCACTATAGACACTAAAAAATTTAAAATAACAACCTAAACATGCCGGTTCTACTAGATAGCACACCGGAGGGAAAAGAAACACGGCAACAAAAACCCTCGGTGGTGACTCACAGGTTTCCCCACGCATTAATTAGACTATAATACAATAACAATTTATGAGTTGCCTCCCATACAGCGCCTGATTTAACGTCGCGGCACGACGCGGGTGTCTTGATTACTCAGACTTCATCAAGACACCCCAGACTTAATAAACAACCGTATGCACAACTATATACCCTATAATAAACAAAAACAACAAATAAAAGTAAAAGCAGGAAAGTATGACTAAGGGTCAAATAAACACACCAGACTTAATAAACAACCGTATTCCCTGGCAATGGCGCCACTTTTTGATAGCGCCCAAACTACACCTCCAATTAGGAAGCGTAAGCGGTCGTAGTCAAGTAAAGAACCCAACAAGGTTGGGGTCGAATCCCACAGAGAATATGGTGAAGATTAAGCCTTTAGTGAAGTACGTGACTGATGGTCAATAGTTTCCGGTAAAAAAGGGGGGGGGGGGTTTGTGTGAACAAATCGTAAACAAAACAAGTAATAAACGTGTGGGTTTTAATCAAGATAGGAGAACGAACTAGGGAAGTGTTTACCATGGCGTTGGTAACAATGTCGATTCTAAGCTTAGCCGGGTTCTTTCTACATGTGTGTCACGATGTGATTGAATTTATGGTATCGTCTAAACGTCTCTCGACCAAATAAACAAATTTCCTTTTCTATTCTCTCAACCTCGAAAAGATGTACTTTTTAGCTTTCAATCCTAAACATTAAGTAGATTAATCCAGTTACGGCATTAATCATAAGACGAGAGTTAGTAGTCTCGAATCCTCGTTGTTAATCAAGTTTCCCGGTTTTAATCTCTTTACTCAAGCAAATTTAAACCTAGGCAAGTTCTAATATTTGCAACCACTAGAAAACGTGAAAGAATGTATGATTAACAACGTGACAACATATATATTTAACCCGACGCTACCCGGAATCTATATTGCTACGTTTGCCATGGCTCCCACAACCCTAGTTGTGAGAGTTTTAGTTAATCATGCTTGAAGAATAAGAGAAGAAAGTCATAATCATAATAAAGAGAAAATATCCTTACAATGTATTGAAAACAATCCTCAACTAATCCAAGAACAAGAAACCAAGAACTCAAGAACGAATCAAGAACACGCTTGCAAGATCAAGAACCCGTGTTGCTTGCGCTCAAAGTCTCGCTCAAACTCCTAAAACTGTTGTAAAAAATGTGTAAAAACTAATTGAAAAGGTGATATCTAAAATAAACCTAACATAGGGTATTTATAGGAGTCTAGGAAACCAATCCCAAAAACGTCCGGATTCCGCGTCACGCGTCTGCCTTAACTTGACGGCCAGGCTGACGGACCGTCAAGCCAGTGACGGACCATCGCCTGGACCGTCACTGCTAACCAGTGATGCTGCCTCAGCTGCCTTGGTGTGACGGTCACTGTGACGGACCGTCACATGTGTGACGGGCCGTCACTCAGACCGTCACTCTTATCCAGAACGCTCTTTTTCGCGTATTTCCTTCTGTTTCCACGTTTGTCTCTATTTCCTGAAAATACACCATAAAAACATCAAAAACGACAACGGTTGCTTGCAAACGTACGATTGTTCTTAGTTTAAAGGAGTCGAAAGTGACGTAAATTAGCGGCACATCACCAGTGCACTGGAAATAGGGGAGAAGTTGATGACTAGGGGGGCTTGGGGGAGTAGTGGGGATGTGGATAATATGTGGGATACGACTGCTAGTTGCATAAGGGAGACGGCTAGAGAGGTGTTGGGCGTCTCGAGAGGTCGTGCTGGCAAGCATCGAGGGGACTGGTGGTGGAATGGAGAAGTAAAAGGAAAGGTGGAGGCTAAAAAGGGGGCATATGCGAAGTTGGTAGAGAGTAAGGATGAGGAGGAGAAGCGAAGGAATAGGGAGGTGTATAAGATAGCTAGGAAGGAGGCTAAGTTAGCGGTAACGGCAGCTAAAACGGCAGCCTTTGAAAGCTTATACGCGGCTTTAGAGGATAAAGGTGGGGATAAGAAGTTATACAGGTTAGCAAAGGCTAGAGAGAGGAGGACTCAGGACCTTGATCAAGTGAAGTGCATCAAGGACGAAGATGGCAAAATACTAGTAGATGAGGTTCTCATTAGAAAGAGATGGCAGTCTTACTTCCATGGACTCTTGAATGAAGAGGGGGACAAAAACTTTGTGCTGGGAGATTTGGCACACTCAGAGAGGCGTCGTGACTATGATTGTTGTAGCCGTATAAGGGTTGAGGAGGTTAAGGTTGCGATTCGTAAGATGCGTAGGGGTAGGGCGACGGGGCCAGATGAGATTCCCGTTGATTTTTGGAAGAGCTCGGGGGAGACAGGTGTGAAGTGGCTAACCGAGTTGTTTGAGGGTATTTTCAGAACGGCAAAGATGCCTGAAGCTTGGAGATGGAGCACGATGATTCCTTTGTACAAGAACAAGGGTGATATTCAGAGTTGCAACAACTATAGGGGTATCAAATTGCTAAGCCACACTATGAAGGTCTGGGAGAGGGTGGTGGAGTTGAGGTTGAGACAGATCGTGCCTATTTACGAGAACCAGTTCGGCTTTATGCCAGGACGCTCGACATAGAAGCTATTCATCTCCTTAGAAGACTGGTGGAGCAGTACAGGGAAAGGAAGAAGGATTTGCACATGGTGTTCATCGATTTAGAAAAGGCGTATGATAAAGTCCCTAGGGAGGTCCTTTGGAGGTGCTTGGAGGCTCGAGGTGTACCCGTGGCGTACACCAGATCGATTAAGGACATGTATGAGGGGGCCAAGACTCGCGTTAGAATTGTGGGAGGAGATTCGGAGCACTTTCCCGTGTTAATGGGATTGCACCAGGGATCGACCCTTAGCCCTTTTCTATTTGCCTTGGTAATGGATGTATTGACGCGGCAAATACAAGGTGAGGTGCCATTCTGCATGTTATTTGCGGATGATGTAGTTTTGGTTGACGAAACTCGCGGAGGAGTTAATGCTAAGTTGGAGGTTTGGAGACAGACCCTCGAGTCTAAGGGGTTTAGGTTGAGCAGGACCAAGACTGAATATATGGAGTGCAAGTTCAGTGAGGCGACTCAGGATGATGACGTAGAAGTGAAGCTGGATACACAGGTCATCCAAAAGAAAGGGAGTTTCAAGTATCTTGGGTCTATTATCCAGGAAAATGGAGAGATCGATGAGGATGTCACTCACCGTATTGGTGTTGGGTGGATGAAATGGAGGCTCGCATCTGGAGTCTTGTGTGATAAGAAGGTGCCTACTAAACTTAAAGGCAAATTCTACAGAGTGGTGGTTCGACCAGCTTTGTTGTATGGAGTAGAGTGTTGGCCAGTAAAGAACTCCCATATTCAAAAGATGAAGGTGGCGGAGATGAGGATGTTGCGATGGATGTGCGGGTTTACTAGGAGAGATAGGATTAGGAATGAGGATATCCGAGATAAGGTGGGTGTGGCATCGGTGGAAGATAAGATGCGGGAAGCGAGGTTGAGATGGTTCGGACATGTGAGGAGGAGAGGCACGGATGCTCCAGTGTGGAGGTGTGAGAGGTTGGCTATGGATGGTTACAGGAGAGGACGAGGTAGACCGAAAAAGTATTGGGGAGAGGTGATTCGACAGGACATGGCGCAGTTGCAGCTTACCGAGGACATGACCCTAGATAGGAAGGTGTGGAGGACGCGGATTAGGGTAGAAGAGTAGTAGGTAGAAGTGTGTGTAGGCTAGTAGGTAGGAGTGTTTTTCCTTGGTTGTCCCGACTAGTAATCGTAGTGCTCGCTTATAGTTTTTTGTTCTTGGATTCCTCGTAGTAGTTTTTTGTGGCAGTGTTCTGCTTCTGTCTGTTGTTTGTTACTACATATTACTTCCTATCGTCCCTTGTAGTTTTATCATGTTTTTTGTATCCTGTATCTTTGTTACGTCCTTTTTAGCCTATTCTTAGACTGTTTTTGTCTTGAGCCGGGGGTCTATCGGAAACAGTCTCTCTACCTCACCTCTGAGGTAGTGGTACGGACTGCGTACACTCTACCCTCCCCAGACCCCACGTTGTGGGAATACACTGGGTATGTTGTTGTTGTTGTTGTATATTATTATTTATTTTGTTAAATATTCAGATATCTGATTGCTATATTATTTACAATACAGGAAAAAAAGTTATACTAAATTTTAGTTGTAATATTTTTTAAAGCGGGAGGACTTCTCTTCCAACATTGAAATTCCTTTCCAACATTCAAAATTAGGCTAAAAATAATTTGAGTGAAAAAAATTAAAGTAAAAGTGGGGCAGGACAAAATTTATTCAAGCCTCAAGGAAAGTGAGAATATTTTTTTATATATAGAAAAGATATCTTATACAACTAAAATTGTGAGATTAAAATAATATTTTGAAAGTAAATATATAAAATTAATTGATTATTTTAATCATAATTAAGACTTATTTTTAATTTACTAAATCTCAGTCATTAAATTAAATCTATGATATATGTCTCTAATCTAAATAAGAACTTGAAAAAAATAGAAAGATGAGAAACGAAGAGAAGCTAAATCTGAGATCCGAATTGAGTTTGTGAGTTAATAGATTTTGATTAATTAAAATTTCAACAAATAAAATATTGTTACATATTAAATGAAAATCCTAATCATTTTTCCTAAAGAGTTTGTTAAGGGAAAGGGCAAAATAGGGCTCAAAGGTGGATGGAAATGGTATTTTAGAGCCCAAAGATGGATGAAAAGGGTATTTTAGAGCCCAAAGGTGGAAAAAGGTATATTTGTACAATTTTCAATACTTGAAGGGTAAGATTCAAAAGTTAAATCAAGTCAAACAAACAAATTGAAACTAATGGAGTATTGATTATAGAAGGTTTTGTATTTTAATATTTTCTCCGTCCGTCTTTACTTGTCCAGTATACTAAAAATAGATGTACAATAATATTTATAAAAATCAATGTATAATTTATCATTTTGTGTTCATTTTACCCTTGTTATTAAATAGTATTCATTACCCAATGCATTTCTCAAAGCATTAAATTTATTACATTCAAAGGATAAAAAAAAATTCTCTTGTTATGCCAAATTGAATGTGTAAAAGTAAAAATCTATTAAAATAGTGGACAAATAAACGTAAACGAAGGAAGTATTAGATATGTTTTTGTTTAGTCTTTGATCTCTTATCGGGTTTTTGGTTTAAATCCACTTTTATGATTATCGAATACTACGAATTAACATATTTATAGTGTTTGATTCGAGCATGTTTGGCTAATCAGTAAAATAACTTTTAAATAGAAGTAAAAGTAATTTTTCTCCGGTTGGAAAGAAATTAAAAGTTTTTGCTTCTTAAAAAAAGCAGAAGCAAAAGCAAAAAAATATTTTTTTCAAAGATAAAAATATCCTACTATTTATACATATTTATCAATATATCCCTCATTAATTGACTGACATATCTCTTAAATTTTGTTAGATTCTATAGCTAAAGATTGTACTCAAGACAAAGGTATCAAATAACAAATTTCTCATATATATATATATATATATATATATATATATATATATATATATTATTTTACACGATCATCTACTTAGTTCATATATTTAAGGTTAGAGGATGAGCTATGTATAAACCTATAGATGAAAGAATTTTGGGGTTTTTATTATTACTTAAATCATCATGTTAATATTATATTAATATTTAATTATTTTTTTTGATTAATTTATGCATTACATTGATTAAAAATTTATAATTTGTACTTTTTAATTAAATAAAAATAAAAACTTAATAGGATTAAAAATATTTTTCTATATAAAATAATCTTTATAGTAAAAATGATTGATATTTATCCTTTTTCCTGATTTGATTCTTAAAAGCACTTTTCAAAAAGATTAACCAAATATAATCTACCTATCAAAAGTACTCAAAAATACTTTTCAAATGAATTAGTTAAATCCAAACTATTTTTTTTCAAAAGCATTTTTTTAAAAAGCTATCCCAAAATCTATTAGAAGAAAACTTCATCGAATCTCTAAGAATACTACATTGATACTCCTGTAAAGATAACATAGATCCAATACTTCTCAAATTAGATGTATATTTGATCCAATATACTATTTTTTTTAAGTATAGATTAATTTAATCACATCAAAGCTTGGACTTTTCTACGATTTCATCATTAAATCTTATTTTTTCTTATCATCTTTTTGAATAAAAAAATGTCAAAGATATACAAATTGATATGTTAACCCGTGCATTGCACGAGCAAGCCATTCTAGTTTCTACTATATATAAGCCACTAAGAGGGACTAACACAGCATCATTAAGTTATACTAAAAGTAATACAATTTGTACTTCTTCAAAGGGTAATTTAAAAAAGTTATTCTTAGTGGTATTGTACATTGTGAAATAAAAAATGTATTGTTGTGTGAACTGACCCCAAACCCAGGTACCTTTTCATTTTATTTCAAATGTGTCCTTTGTGCTAGGCTTTAGGCTCCTATTTTCAGCTACTTTTTGCCCTTCATTTTGTAATATATTACATTACTTACCTGTGTAGACCTTTCAGTATATATGGCCAAAGTGTAGGTCATTCAAATGCGCCTTTAATGAAAAAGACATGCTGTTGTTGTTGTATGGGACCCACACAATCTGTACCTCTTCCTTATTTTCATTCCAATTTGGTGACGTGTTGGAATATACATAAATTGTTAGGATTTTATTGTATATTTTGATCATTCAAATTTATTTTGATCTATTAAATAAAATAATTATAAAAAAGCATTTAAATATTGAGATCTAAATAATTAAGATTCAAACATAAAATTAAATATATAATTTATGGCTAAGATCTGAATAATCAAAATTTAGACTTTCTTAAGGTACAAATAAATAAAACATAAAATACGTTTTTAAAAAAGAATTTTCTCTCGCATTTAAATATAATTTATAAATTTTAATTTTGATTACTCGCTCCATTTTAATTTATGTTACATTATTTGATTGCGCACGAAGTTTAGAAAGGAAGGCTTTCGAAATTTAAAGTTTAAAATAAGTCTCAGATATTTGTATGGTTATAAATCATTTCATTAAGAGTAACATGAAAATTTTAAAGTTAAACTATTTTTAAATCTATAAAAGTGACATTCTTTTTAGGACGACTTAAAAAGAAAAGTGTGTCATATAAATTAAAATAGAGAATTATAAATATTGGGCCCGTACTAATTTACTTTTCTAAAATCTAATATATACAACAATTATTCTTATGTTTAAATTTGAACAGTTAGTTAATAGAGATGGATATCAGTGTGGTAGATAAGTATTCAACTATTTAAAAACTTAAAAGAAAAAATAGAGTCAAAACATTAATTTTTCTCCTTATATTCTTATTATTATCTTTTTCCAATTTTTATTTTATTTTTAAAAAAATTGCGGGTAGAAAAAGGAAAAAAAATTACAAAGTGGAGAATCAAACTCTTTTCGTCTCAAAAACTTTCATTGATTGAGATTTAAAATTAAAAATGTCTTAAAATGAACTGAACTTACTTGCAATAATATTCACATTAGAAGATAAATTTAATTTTTAACTCTAATTTTTTTGTTTATAATAAAAGTAATGATACATAAAATACCTTATTTATATATATATATATATATATATATATATATACATATATATATATATATATATATATATATATATGTATATGTATATACATATATATATATATATATGTATATATATATATGTATATGTATATACATATATATGTAATATGTACAATACTAAAGTACAACAACAACAACATACCCAGTGTACTCCCACAGCGTGGGGTCTGGGGAGGGTAGAGTGTACGCAGTCCATACCACTACCTCAGAGGTGAGGTAGAGAGGCTGTTTCCGATAGACCCCCGGCTCAAGACAAAACAGTCTAAAAATAGGCTAAAAAGGACGTAACAATGATACAGGGTAAAAATACAAGATAAAACTACAAGAGACGATAGGAAGTAATATATAGTAACAAACAACAGACAGAAACAGAGCACTGCCACCAAATACTACCACGAGGAATCCAAGAACAAGAAACTATAAGCGTAGCCCTACGGTTACTAGTCGGGACAATAAGGAAAAACACTCCTACCTACTAGCCTACACACACTTCTACCTACTACTCTTCTACCCTAATCCGCGTCCTCCACACCTTCCTATCTAGGGTCATGTCCTCGGTAAGCTGCAACTGCGCCATGTCCTGTCGAATCACCTCTCCCCAATACTTTTTTGGTCTACCTCGTCCTCTCCTGTACCCATCCATAGCCAACCTCTCACACCTCCGCACTGGAGCATCAGTGCCTCTCCTCCTCACATGTCCGAACCATCTCAACCTCGCTTCCCGCATCTTATCTTCCAGCGATGCCACACCCACCTTATCTCGGATATCCTCATTCCTAATCCTATCTCTCCTAGTAAACCCGCACATCCATCGCAACATCCTCATCTCCGCCACCTTCATCTTTTGAATATGGGAGTTCTTTACTGGCCAACACTCTACTCCATACAACAAAGCTGGTCGGACCACCACTCTGTAGAATTTACCTTTAAGTTTAGTAGGCACCTTCTTATCACACAAGACTCCAGATGCGAGCCTCCATTTCATCCACCCAACACCAATACGATGAGTGACATCCTCATCAATCTCTCCATTTTTCTGGATAATAGACCCAAGATACTTGAAACTCCCTTTCTTTTGGATGACCTGTGTATCCAGCTTCACTTCTACGTCATCATCCTGAGTCACCTCACTGAACTTGCACTCCATATATTCAGTCTTGTTCCTGCTCAACCTAAACCCCTTAGACTCGAGGGTCTGTCTCCAAACCTCCAACTTAGCATTAACTCCTCCGCGAGTCTCGTCCACCAAAACTACATCATCCGCAAATAACATGCACCATGGCACCTCACCATGTATTTGCCGCGTCAATACATCCATTACCAAGGTAAATAGAAACGGGCTAAGGGTCGATCCCTAGTGCAACCCCATTAACACGGGAAAGTGCTCCGAATCTCCTCCCACAGTTCTAACGCGAGTCTTGGCTCCCTCGTACATGTCCTTAATTGATCTGGTGTACGCCACGGGTACACCTTGAGCCTCCAAGCACCTCCAAAGGACCTCCCTAGGGACTTTATCATACGCCTTTTCTAGATCGATGAACACCATGTGCAAGTCCTTCTTCCTTTCCCTGTACTGCTCCACCAGTCTTCTAAGGAGATGAATAGCTTCTGTAGTCGAGCGTCCTGGCATAAAGCCGAACTGGTTCTCTGAAATAGGCACGAACTGTCTCAACTTCAACTCCACCACCCTCTCCCAGACCTTCATAGTGTGGCTTAGCAATTTGATACCCCTATAGTTGTTGCAACTCTGAATATCGCCCTTGTTCTTGTACAAAGGAATCATCGTGCTCCATCTCCAAGCTTCAGGCATCTTTGCTATTCTGAAAATACCATCGAACAACTCGGTTAGCCACTTCACACCTGTCTCACCCGAGCTCTTCCAAAAATCAACGGGAATCTCATCTGGCCCTGTCGCCCTACCTCTTCGCATCTTATGAATCGCAACCTTAACCTCTTCAACCTTTATACGGCTACAATAATCATAGTCACGACGCCTCTCTGAGCGTGCCAAATCTCCCATCACCAAGCTTTTGTCCCCCTCGTCATTCAAGAGTCCATGGAAGTAAGACTGCCATCTCCTTCTAATGAGTACCTCATCTACTAGTATTTTGCCATCTTCGTCCTTGATGCACTTCACTTGGTCAAGGTCCTGAGTCCTCCTCTCTCTAGCCTTTGCTAACCTATACAACTTCTTATCCCCACCTTTATCCTCTAAAGCCGCGTATAAGCTTTCAAAGGCTGTCGTTTTAGCTGCCGTTACCGCTAACTTAGCCTCTTTCCTAGCTATCTTATACGCCTCCCTATTCCTTCGCTTCTCCTCCTCATCCTTACTCTCTACCAACTTCGCATATGACCCCTTCTTAGCCTCCACCTTTCCTTTTACTTCTCCATTCCACCACCAGTCCCCTCGATGCTTGCCAGAACGACCTCTCGAGACGCCCAACACCTCTCTAGCCGTCTCCCTTATGCAACTAGCAGTCGTATCCCACATATTATCCACATCCTCACTACTCCCCCAAGCCCCCCTAGTCATCAACTTCTCCCCTATTTCCAGTGCACTGGCCATAGTCAGGCTACCCCATTTAATCCTAGGCCGGTCATCCACAATCCGCTTCTTTTTCTCCCTCTTGATCTCTAAATCCAACACTAAGAGTCTATGTTAGGTCAAAAGATTCTCACTTGGGATAACCTTACAGTCTTTACAAAGACCTTTATCACCTGTCCTAAGGAGCAAAAAGTCTATCTGAGTCTTGGCCACCGAACTACGGAAGGTAACCAAGTGCTCCTCCTTCTTCGGGAAACTAGAGTTAGCTACTCTCAACCCAAAGGCTCTAGCGAAATCCAAGAGTGCGGCACCCCCTTCATTCCTATCCCCGAAACCAAAGCCTCCATGCACATCGTCATAACCCCTCGAAGATGCCCCGATGTGCCCATTGAAATCTCCTTCAATGAAAAGCTTCTCCGTATCAGGCAAACCTCCCACTACCTCGTCCGAAACCTCCCAAAAGCGTTTCTTCTCCTCCTCATCCAAGCCCGCTTGTGGTGCGTACGCACTAATAATGTTCAAAGTAGACCCTCCAAGGACTAACTTAATTGTCATCAACCTATCGTTGACCCTCCTAACCTCCACCACTTGCTCTCTCAACTCCTCATCCACTAGGATACCTACCCCATTCCTATTCCTCACACCTCCTGAGTACCACAACTTATACCCGTCTACCTCTCGCGCCTTAGTGCCCACCCATTTAGTCTCCTGGACACACGCTATGCTAATCCTCCTCTTCCTTAGAACCTTCACTAGCTCTATGGACTTTCCGGATAAAGTCCCTATGTTTCAAGACCCTATTCTCAACCTAGATGCTCCCTTAACCCCCTTACCTCTCCTTCCCCTCGCCCCCGCCCCCGGCCTCACCCCCGACCCTGCCCCCAAACCCGAGTGCGATCGATGACCGATGTACAATACTAAAGTGAATAATTAAATTAACTGTGTTGGCCCCGTGCGAAGCACGAGCTTGCTTTGCTAGTTTCTAATGATTCAGACTTTAGGCCATTAAGTGCATTTGTTTTTATTAAGATTTAAGCACTTAATTGGTCTGAATGGGTCTTAATCATTAAGATCTAGAACAAAGTCTTAATACCATTAAGAGGTAAACTTGTATTGACAATATTCACCACCACTATTTCCACAATCACCAGTCACCACCACTTACCACCTTTGTCATCACAACCACCATCACCATTGTCAACCACCATTACCGTCGTCAACCACCACCACCAGTCACCACTACTATCAGCCACTACCATCCCTACTACCTCCATCATTATATATAATTATATCCATTGTCACCACCATCACCGTCACCTCCAAC
This sequence comes from Jaltomata sinuosa, assembly GCA_003996215.1. Lineage (NCBI taxonomy): Eukaryota > Viridiplantae > Streptophyta > Magnoliopsida > Solanales > Solanaceae > Jaltomata > Jaltomata sinuosa. Next base: position 281,606 of record QJPP01001230.1, on the reverse strand, counting down.
ACCACTGTGGTCAATCCTACAACTAACCAATTCCACCATCACAATTAGCACCGTCACTAACTACCACAAACACACCGTCAACTATTACACATTTTTCAGCCACCACCACCACCGTTGTCACCTCGGCGCCACCTCTACCACTATCTGCCACTACCACCAGTACAGTCAATCCCTACGACCAACCACATCCACCATCACAACTAGAACCGCCTCCAACTACCACACATTCTTCAGTCACCACCATCAACACCGCCAACTACTAACCTTAACCAACTTCACCATCACAAAAACCACCACCAACATTACCAATCGCCACTATTATGACAGTCACTAAAACATCAACCACCTCTACCATCAACCATCACCACCAACTTACCAGCCACAAATACGAACCATGACCACAACCACCATTACGAACCATCTACATCATCACTAGCAAACATAAATGTCTCATTTTTTTAATCAACTAATAATTTTATTTTTATTAAATTAAGTTTTTTTCTAATGTATAATTAATTTTTATTTGAATTGTACTTTTATTATATTTATAAATAAATAAATTATGCATATTCAGATGATGAAAAACAAACAGTCTTAATCATTCAGTATTCAGATCTAGAGACAACATCTTAATCATTCAGATGTGCATTCAGATTCAGGCGTCTTAATCTTAATGAAAACAAACGAGGCCTAAGAGGGACTAACACAACTTTAATTGATTGTACAAAAAGCTCAATAAATTGTACATTATACTAAAACCTATCTCATTGTTTGTATTAACACGTGTGCAAACATAGGCATCAAAAAATTATACAATAAGTTACATGAATTGTACACCAATTTGGCTTAATATCTAATTATCTATAAATATATTAATAATATATTAACACGTGTAAGCAGGCCCTTACCTATTTCATTTGGTATTTGTTTTCCTCCTCCTTTGCTATGAAACACATGTCTTCTTAATAAGTACTATAATCATTTTTTCTAATTTCATAAATATCTTTTTAATTAGCAAAATATCTGTCCTTAGAGCATCAAATAGTTAAATCACAAATATAATATTTAAGATCTTGATACGTAATTTCAAAATTTTACAAATATATTAATAAGGAAATAAATATAATTTCATAATACAAGAAAAAACAAGAATAATTTCATAAACCACAAGGAAGAACAAAAATATGACAAATATAGAATCTAAACATAATTTCATAATACAAAAAAGAACAAAAATAATTTCATAAACCACAAAAAAGAACAAAAAAATGACAAATATAGAATCTACAAGCTTGATATAGCCAATGGATTGAAATTGTTACAAAGAAATCAAGATAGGGAGAAAAATATAATTTTGTAAATCATAAAAAAGATGAGTGTTATGAATAAAAATTTGGAAAAATATATTTAAAATTAGTCCATTACACTTTAATATATTTTATTAATTAAACTAACTATTTTAGAGTATCAGATCATTTTTGTGATATAAAATATAATATAATAATAATTAAAATATTATTAAAAACTATTTACACCAACTAAAGTGAATAATCAAATTATGTTGGGAGGGACTAACACAATATCACCAAGTTATACTAAAAGCAATACAATTTCTACCAAAATTTTTGGTTAATTTAACTTTTCTGTCCTATAGGCCCGCCGCCCGCTGCATTTATTTGAATTTCCTTGACACTTGTGAACCCCACTGTTTTACATGACATTCATGAAGAGCCTACACAGTTCATTTTGGATGATTTTCGCTTTACAATTACGACTACATAATTGAAACGTAATTGAAATTGAAAATTTAAGATATGTTATATTAAGAAAATATTTATTATTTATAGTAATAATATTTTTTTTCAGTAGATACTTATAATATAGTTTTAATACATATTACAGAGAATAATTTATAAAACACATATAATACAAATTTTATTCATCGATAATACATTTATCACACACTTTAATACACTTATAATACATTGTGTCAATTTCTTACCAAACAAATATAATACATTTTAAAACACTTATAATACATCTATATTGCATGCATAATTCACTTTTAATACATACTGCAGATTTTTAATAGTATTGTTATATATTGCTATAAATGGTTATAAATAAAAAATATCGCTAAAAATAATAAATATTTTATAAAAGACACTCCCCCATATAATTTTTCCATTGAAATTATTGTTTCTCAATATGTAAAAGTACTATAGTACTACTATATGCATAGCAAAAATTAATGCTTAAAACAAAATAAAAAAAATAATCACATTATGAAGTATTTGACTTTTTTTTCCGTATTAAAATGATATCTCAACTCTACATTTTCCATGGTAATTGATTAAAAAATTGAAATTATTTATTCTTAAGATTATTGACATTTCAATTGAATGAAATATGAAATTAGCAAGTAAATTCAAAAGGGTCATCCGTGTAAATATTTTTATTTTTATTTTTGCTTTCAAATTTGATGGTCTTTAACTTTTTCCTCTTTTAACATTTTAAGTAAAAATAATAAATGGTAAAAAATACTCTTGACATTGAAATAATAAATAATTTTCTTGATAGATTATATTTTTGTATCATAATATACCACAACTTATGCTTTATAAGGCATAATAAGTTATGTCGTACTGTATAACTTAATTCTTATAAAATTAACATCGTAAGAGGTAAAGATTTAATTTCAGGACCCGAAAGTTATATCTTAAGAGACATAACTTAATTCCTATGAAAATTATGTCGCAAGAGACAAAGATTAGTTTCAAAATTCACAAGTTATGTCGAAAGAGGCATAATATAATTCGAGTTATCAAGTGAATTAGGCCATAAAAATACTACATAATTTATGCCTCATAACTTATTTCTTACAGAACTTGTGTCGAGCGAGGCAAAAAAATTCTAAACTTTTGCCGAGTGAATTAGATCATACAAAATGATACTTTAATTTACAAATTTTCATTAAATAAGCAGAAAGTGTAAAATTTTAAAATGATCATATTTAAAGATAAAAATTCAAGAACACCCCAAAAATAAGGACAATCCATGGTAAAACTTCAATCCAAAATTCATAAGATTGTTAAATTATAAAAAATGAAATTTGACGTTATAGTTGGGCCCGTGCTGGCACGGGTTACGGCCTCTAGTACTATATATAAGCGATTAACAAGGACTAACACATCATTGTATAATTGTACCAAGAGGAGTATTTATTATACCATGGTTCATCTTTTTTCTCTTTCATCAGTTGAGCTTATTTCATTGGTCATTGCATATGTTTGGCCTTCTCCTCACGTGTATTACACTTTTATTGCATCACTTCAATTTTCATGCATAAAAAATTGTACAATATGTTGTCTTAGGCAAATCTTTTAATTTTTTATCAATATTTTATCCTCAACTTCTTATATAATAATATTTATCTAAAAAATTTATGTTTATTAAAGTGAAGTATTGTTATATATGTATATTAATATTTGACGATTAGATTTCATTTAGTTTAGCTATTATAAATAAAAGTATACAAAAAACTAGTTTAACAATTTTTGTGTACCAATTGAAGAAGGAATCTATTTGTTAATCAATTTAATAAAAAGAATAGAAAGAGTACGAATTAAAAAAAAAAAAAAAAAAAAAAAAGAAGCAAACATCAGTAGCTTATTCTCATGAAGTTATGATCATAACTGGTGGACACCATTTATTATGTGTTTATCATAAATATTTTAATATTTTATTTTTATAAATAATATATTTCTTACCAAATATTATTACACAATTAGAGTATGCCTGTTAAAGAGAAAAAAATTTACAACGATATTGTAATGAATGTCGCTATTATTATAGAGAAGTGAAATCATAACATGAAAAATCAGTTGGAAAAATCACACCATTATAATGAAATGTTGTTATAGCGAATGACTGTTATAACGAGGTTTGACTGTACTTTACATTCTCGGAATATTATTTCTTTAGATTTGTCACGACCCAATTTCTCGGTCATGATGACACCTACAACCCCCCAGTAGGCGAACCAATCCCGGTAGCCCAGAACGGTTAGTAATGGGCTACCTTCTAACAATTCAAGTGGATGATTCGATACATAAGCGGAAGCAAAGGCATAAGGAAAAAAAAATAGAAACAAGAGAGATATAAACAAAGCGGAATCTAAATCAACCCAAAAGACCTGGTATCATAGCGTATAAGAGCCAAACTATATCAGGAGTACAAAGATCCAAAAGTTATATATACATAATGTCTTGAAAACTATAAGAGTACAAAATACATCAAGGATAAACTAAAATCAAGCTCTGAACGCCAAGAGCTCACCCTCAGCCTGGATGATCCAAAAACAGCACCCTGCATGAGTCTCCGACGCTCTAATGGCGATGGCCCGTACTAGGATCTACACCAGAAGATGCAGAGGGTAGGTTGAGCACCAAATGCGAAGCATAAGGTAACCTGTAGGTATCATAGGCTGACTAGGCACATATAAGGTAATAGAGAAATAGCAGATAGAATAGAAGTAAACAGTCACAGAAATCAACGAAAAGGTACACAAGAACTAGCCCAGAGGGAAGACAACAGAAAGCAACATACAAGGCTAGCAAGTAAGATATATACACATATAGGCACAGGTGAAAGTAAGAAATAACGCACCTGGGATCCTCGCAAAAATAGTATATATAAGCATAAGTTCTAAAAATGGATGGTATACCGGTAACTTCAAGTATAAAGAATGGGAGAGAAGAATAAAGGTAGACATGCTCGAAAAATAGGAATTAATAACCAACCAACACATACCAATCTCGAATCCAGAAGTAACAACCTAGCGGGGTCTAACTCCATACTTATAACCGTAATAGAAGAAAATTCTGAAATAAAATAATGAGAGTCTACCTACAGTCCCCCGGCCGCCCATACAACCAAGGAACATAATCAAGTGAAAATAAACCCTCTGGCATCCCATACTACCGGAGCGTACAATCAACAAATAGCAAACAAGGGTGGAACCTCAAACAATGAATGATATGATGTATGATAACCTCAGGGTGAAATAGAACCTTTGTATGTACCTCCTCCGGTGCAGACCGGCCCAGCAGGTAGGTTCCATGGAAGGACACAACCGGTATACCTCTACTCCACCATATACCATTCTCCCCGGCATACGCAGCCCAAAGCCTCAGGCCCGAAGCGGCAAGGTCCATGGATGTCCCGGACCCCATACTATAACTCAGAATCAAAACCTGTCCTCCGGAATCAAGTCTGGGTTCAAGACAGTGGCTAAGTCCCAAATATGCATGCCTAGACCCTATCTAGGACTAAAACAGTGAAAAGATGTCTCAAAAACTCCTCCAAGGGCGCACGGGCATAACCGGGTCTAAAATAGTAGTAAAATATCTCAGATGCTCGACTCGGCCGAGCCTAAAGTCATTTCAAATCAGTAAGAAAACTCAGCTAGCACTCCGACCCGATCGAGTCTAGCAATAGTAGCAAAATCATGATAAAACCATATTTTAACCTTCTTTTACCCCAAGAAGATCCACGTATCAAGTCAAATCATTTCCAAATCCAATTTCATCGAAAACAGGTCCCTGGGGCCATGCAAGTTTAAGAAAACAGTCTCAGTAGGCCCAAAACCAAAGCCATAGTAAAATGTGGGAAAATCTCTTTATATGCATGGAAATGATATGATCAACACACAATAGCCGCCCAACAGCTCATGTGTGTTGATCATATCATTTTTAGAACTTATGCTTATATATACTATTTTTGCGAGGAGCCAATGTCTAAAAGAGTCTTGCGGATTGGGGCGGAGACGTCCGTACTCAATCTTAGGGAGGCTATGGTGACATCTTAGGAAAATGGACCTTTCATGTTTCTCTTTCGTGCGTAGTATCCTTGAAAGTTTCTGGAAATCACACTTATTCTGGTTCACTCTTCCGCAGATGGTTCGTACGAGATTTTCAGCTTCTGGCGGAGGAGAGCCTCCTGCCCCAGCACCTCTGTCACGACCCATACAGCCGTGAGTGGCACTCACCTAACCCCTAGGTGAGCGAACCATCACTTCCCTAAACTTAACCATTCTAATAGAAAAAAAACAATATGCAGAAAATAAACTAGAAATCAATAATAAGGGAACAACTTCATTAACTTAACCTGCGGAAAAATACCCCCTAGAATCTGAAAGTCATAGTACCAAAACAATCTACCAAATGTCTAGAATACGGGGATGCAACCCCAAAATAAGGAAATAGTCTAAGCCTGAAACAAGTGGGCTAAAACTCTAAAGATAGATTCAAGGCAGCTCGATCAAAGCAGCTCACCCTTGAAGTCTGAAAATGCTGGGATTACAAATAAGGTCGCGTATCAGCCGCTGAAAGATTTTCTGTACTAACAAAAAGAAAAGCAAGTGCAGTATCAATACACCACCACTGTATACTGGTAGGATCATCAGCCAGTTCCAAATAAAATAGTGTAAGAACAGTACAACAAATCAAGTGTAAGTACAGGAAAAACATGCAACAAGACAGGAGGCATCCCTAGACTACAAGTCTCATGCTAACTTGTCCCCACATGTAATCCACCATTCTATGACTACAATCAACAATCAAATATAACCAATAAACAATCCTTTTTATATAGCCTGGTCCCACCCTGGGATCCCCTCTAACCAACACCTAAGTGTTAAACGAACAACCTGGTCTACACCAAGACCAACTCAATCAGATATAACCATATTCCCGGCCACTCAAGGACCATAAGCAACTATCACAGTTCAATAACACAACCCGGTCCACTCATAGAACCAATACCAAATTACATGATGCAACCAATATCCATGCAACAAATGCAGTAAAGTAAACCCATACCAGGCGTGGTACCCGAGCCAACCGAATGTCAGTCAATCCACACTCACAATAATGAACAATCAACTTGTAAACCAACAAGAAAACACACAGTTCAAGGACCCTTAGACATTTCTAAACAATTTCCTAAGCAATGCATCTCATACAAACACTTAGATAAGAGTACACAAACATACAACATTCACAGGAATCGTTAACCATCACCTATCCCAAAATGATCCAAGCTCTACTCAACCAGAGCTTTCCCGTTTGCCGAAGTTCTTGCTTGTTCTCGGTCTAAAACAATATATAAGTACTAAATTAATACACAAGGCCTGTACATTACCTGGATTACACCAAATCCCAAACCCCAGGCCAACCATGATTATCCCACCTTCTTCCCGGGCTTTTCCACCATTAATTCTCCTAGTTCTACCATTTTTACGGATAAAAATTAGGAAATTAAGGTCACATGATCATAAAACAGTAAATTTAGCAACACCCAAGAACTTCTACACATAGAATCTCCCTTTTCCCCTGGATTCTACCCTCCCTAAGTCATTCCAAACCTTTTCCCAAGTCCACTCCTAGCAATTCTACCACATAGGAAAAGTATTATGGAGTTCGGGGAGTAGAAACCTTACCTTAAGAAAGAAAAACGATGAAGAATGGAGGAAAAATGCCTGAAATTGCCCTAGCCCTTCTCCCAAACGAATTTGTGAAAACTGAATATATTTGGGAAAGTTTCTGCATTAAATCCCATCACGCTCCACTATAGCAGAGAAGACGGCTATAGCGGTACCGCCATAGCGGAGTCAACCGCTATGGCAGAGGTTGACCGACTTGACTTCCACTGTAGCGGTAATTTTTCCGCTATAGCGGAGGTTGCCGTGGCGGAGTGTAAACCACTATGGCAGTTGACATGAGATATAAAGTCGTAAAATCTCCAAAACTAGTTCATTTTACAACACACTTATTTTCCCGACGTCCCAGAATAACCCCTTCACGTCAACCTCGATTCCGGGAGTTTTACTTACCCAAATTTAATTCCGAAAAGTCCCCTGGACTCCTTAATATGTTAGCTATGAGGAAAACTAGCTCAAAATAAGACATCCAACCCAATCCTTACCCAGATTACCCTAGACTATACCTCGCTCCTAAACCGACCGAGACTAGCCTAGCCCAGAATTTCAAATTCTCAAACTTGGAGTTTTCTAACTCTGAAAATTGGTACGAAAGGTTTTCCTGTAATGACAGACCCGGTCTTTACAACAGATACCAATTCACCCATCGTTCGTCCCCGAATGATCAAACCCCAAAATATAGAAATAAAGAGCAAAAAAAGTAGTACCTGTATCCTCAAACAAGTGAGGGTACTTGTCCCGCATGTCCCTCTCGGTTTCCCAAGTGGCTTCCTCAATCGGATGATGCTTTCATTGAACTTTTACCATATTAATCACCTTTGTCCTCAATTTTCAGACATCCTGAGCAAGAATCAAAACTGGTTCCACTTCATAACGAAGATCCTTATTGAAAAGCACCTCATCCCACTTGATGGTGTAGTCTCCATCCTCATTGCTTAAGCATGGATACATGGAATACCGGATGGACACCCGACAAACTAGGCGGCAGTGCTAACTTGTAAGCCACTGTCCCCATAATCTCGAGAACCTCAGACGGACCGATGAACCGAGGGCTGAGCTTGCCCTTCTTACCGAACCACATAAATCCCTTCATTGGTGACACTTTTAGCAACACTTGTTCACCAACCTGAAATTCCATGTCCGGGACCTTGCGATCCGCATATTCCTTCTGCCTGCTTTGGGTAGCTAGTAACTTGACCTGAATACCTCTTACCTTTTATTGCGCTTCCCTTACCAATTCTACACCCAAAGGTTTCACCTCGCCTTTCTCAAACCACCCAATCGGTGACCTACAACTCCTCCCATACAGAGCCTCGAATGGTGCCATGTCAATACTGGAGTGGTGGCTGTTGTTGTATGAGAACTCACAAAACAGTAGAAACTGGTCTCAATGACCCCCAAAGTACATAACACATGCTCTCAGCATGTCCTGCAATACTTGGATCGTCCTCTCCGACTGACTGTCAGTCTGAGAATGGAAGGTTGTACTAAAGGTGAGTTGTGTACCCAACTCTTCATGCAACTTACCCCATAACTTAGAGGTGAACTGCATACCCCTATCTGAAATGATGGACAGTGGCACCCCATGCAATCTCACAATCTCCTTCAGGTAGATCTTAGCCAATTGCTGCGAATTGTAATCTACCCTGACCAGAGTGAAATGCGCGGACTTGGTCATCCTATCAACAATGACCCAAATTGAGTCATACTTCCCCAACGTCTTGGGAAGACCTACCACAAAATCCATGGCTATCCTCTCCCCCTTTCACTCTGGAATTGGCATTCTCTGAAGTAGTTCTGTAGGTCTCTGATGCTCATATTTTACCTACTGACAGTTCTGACACTTGTACACAAAATCCACTATGTCCTTTTTCATCCCGGGCCACCAGTTATGTTGTCTCAAGTTCCTATACATTTTGGTCACACCCGGATGAATTGAGTACCGCGAATCGTGAACTTCTGCCAAGATTTTCTAAATTATATCATCAACCCGAGAAACACAAATCCTCTCTCTAAAATTTAGTACTCCACCAGAGTCTAGCGTGACATCCCTGGATTCCCCGGATATTACCTTACCCCGAAGCTTACTTAGTTTGGATCCTGAAACTGTTTGGCCTTTATCTCCTCTATGAAGGTGGATTTGACCTCAACACTGGCCAAGATCCCACCTTGCTCTGAAATACCCAAGTGCATAAACTTGGACTCTAATGCCTGAATTTCCCTTGCCAGTGGTCATTTGGACACCCCTAAACAAGCCAAACTGCCCATGCTAGCTGTCTTCCGGCTCAATGTGTCTGCCACCACATTAGCCTTACCCGGATGGTACTGAATAGTCACCTCGTAATCCTTCAACAATTCCATCCACCTCCTCTGCCTCAGGTTCAAATCCTTCTGAGTAAAGACATGTTGCAGACTGCGATGATCAGTGAACACTTCATATTTGACACCATAGAGATAGTGTCTCCAAATCTTGAGTGCAAAGACCACCGCTGCCAGCTCTAAATCATGAGTAGGATAGTTTCTCTCATGCACTTTCAACTTCCTAGAAGCATAGGCTATCACATTCCTATCCTGCATCAACACAGCACCCAAACCAGGATGTGAAGCATCACAGTAAACAATAAAGTCTTTACCTTCAATCGGCAAGGACAAAATAAGAGTCGTGGTCAGAAGTGTCTTGAGATTTTGGAAGCTCTCCTCGCACTTGTCGGACCACACTAATGGTACCTCTTTCTATGTCAGCCTTGTCAAGTGAGTAGAAATGGAGGCAAAATCCTTGACAAACCTTCGGTAATAACCTGCAAGCCCAACAAAACCCCTCACCTTAGTCATAGAGCTAGGCCGACCCAACTCTTGACTGCCTCAATCTTTGGGGATCTACCATCACACTCTTCTTTGACACTACATGCCCCAAGAATGCTACCGAAGTCAACCAGAACTCACACTTGGTGAACTTTGCATAAATCTTTTGACGTCTCAATGTGTCCAACACAATGCGAAGATGATTAGCATGCTCCTCCCTACTCTTGGAGTAGATCAAAATATCATCGATAAACACAATAATGAAGGAATCCAAATATGAATTAAACACTCCATTCATCAAACTCATGAATGTTCCCGGCGCATTGGTCAACCCAAACGACATCACTAAAAACTTGTAATATTCATACCGAGTCCGAAAAGCAGTCTTAGGAATGTCCACAGGCCTAATCTTTAACTGATGATACCACGACCTCAAGTCAATTTTTGAAAACACCAACGCACCCTGCAACTGGTCAAACAGATCATCAATACAAGGTAGAGGGTACTTATTCCGGATGGTAACCTTGTTCAACTGCCTATAATCTATGCACATCCACATACTACCATCCTTTTTCTTTATGAATAAGACTGGAGCACCCCAAGGTGAAGCTCTAGGGTGGATAAATCCCTGGTCTAGGAGTTCCTGCAGCTGAGTCTTAAGTTTCTTTAACTCTGCCGGAGACATATGATACGAAGGAATGGAAATAGGACAAGTGCCTGACTCCAAATCAATACAAAAGTCTATATCCCTGTCCGGAGGCATACCAGGCAAATCCACTGGAAACACCTCTCGAAACTCAGAAACAACTAGAACTGACTCAATAGATGGGGACTCCACACTATTATCCCGGAGATGAGCCAAGAAGGCTAGACACCCCATTCCCACCTGCTTTCTAGCATAAACAAATGATATGATCTTAACTGGCTTAGGCCTGTACACACCTTCCCACTCTAGCCTATCCTTACCCGAAACCTCTAGAGCTACCATATTAGTGTTACAATTTAATACATCATGATAAGGGGATAACCAGGTCATGCCCAAGATAATATCAAAATCAGCCATATCCAGAATTACCAGGTCTACCCAAGTGTGCAACCCCACAAACACAACAGAACAATCACGATAAACATGAGTCACAACCACAGACTCTCCAACCGGGGTGGAAACATGGATAGGGGAATCAAGGATATCACATACCAAGTTCAAACCCAACGCAAAACTCACAGACATATAAGAATATGTAGAACATGGGTCAAATAACACCGAAGCCATTTTATCACAGACGAGAATGGTACCTATCATTACTGCATCTGACGCCTCAGCCTCGATCCTCCCTGGAAATGCATAGCAGTGAGCATGGTTATCAATCCAGGCAACCTCCCTGGATGGCTGTACCGCACCTCTGCCCGTGCCGTCGTTTCCTATGTCTCATTGGCCTCCCTGAAAGCTACCTCACCCACCCTATGGATGACCTCTAGTATGACCACCTCTACCTACCGGGACCACAGCCTTGGGATGCTGCTGAACCTAATTACCAGTCTGCCTGTGAGGGCAGTCCCTCTTAAAGTGGCCCAGATCACCACAATGGAAGCAACTACGATCAAGTGCAGGCCTGCTAGTAGATGAATAAGAAGCTCCCTGGCCTCTAGGAATTGAAAACTGCTGATTAGCTCTCGGATGACCACCTGTAGTAGCTGGCAGAGCTGACTGAATAGGATGGGCTGCTTATACCTGGTGATTCTGTCCCCTGGAGTATGAACCACCATAATTTCCCTTATTCCGGGCTTCTTGGCTAACACATTAGCCTGCCCTGCCTTCCTGACTCGCTCAAGTTTCTTCACATAATCCACCACATCATTAAATCCCTTTCATGAAGAAGTCATGTGCACAGACAACACCTGAAGCTCAGTATTCAGACCCTTGATAAACAACCAAACCCGCTCCTCCTCGAAACCCAGCAACTGCGTAGAAAAATGAGATAAGGCATGAAACTTTGCCTCATAAGCAGAGACTGACATGCTACCCTGCTCCAAATTCAAGAACTCATCCTTTTTCCGGTCCCTCAAAGTACGGGGTACGTACTTCTCTAAGAAAAGAGAATGGAACTGCTCCCAAGTCAGTGGAGGTAAAATGAACGACCGATACTCCACGTGAGACCTCCACCACTGCTTGGTATCACCCTGCAGCTGGAATGTGATGAACTCCACCCCATACTGTTGCACAATGTGCAACTTGTGCAGCCTCTCATAACAATCCAGTATGAACTCATAAGCATCTTCCCTGTCAGTGCCCTGAAATGTAGGAGGTTTCAGCTTGACAAACTTGGTCAGCATCTCATGTTCATTCCCTATCATCACTGGGCCTAGCATTGGCCTGAAGAAGTCATCTGTGCCTAAAGCTGCATCCATCCTAGGAGCCGTAGGATCTGCTGGCTAAGTGCCTAGAGCCTGTTTGCAAGTGTCGTGGGTATGGCCCCAGCACCAACCAGACCACTTAAGATGTTCCAAGCCTGCTGAAATGCTTTTGGTGTCATAGAAGGAAGGCCTGCACCTCCATCCGGTGTCGCCTCTGCCTCAGCCTGTGCCCCATCATCCTCTATAAACCACTTCCACATCTTCGACAACTTGTTCCTAAGGTGGGTGAGGGGTTGCTTCTCACGCTTCTGCAGCAGCCTGAGCTCCACCCCTGGCGGGCGTAGCTCTACCGCGTCCTCTGCCCCTTCCCCTGCCTCTACCATGGACAGTCAGGCCCAGTGCTGGGACCGCCGGTCTAGCTCCATTGTTCCTTGTGTTAACCATCTGTTAACAGAAGAGTGAAAGAGTCAGATACAAATTTGTATCACTAGATACCAATTGGAATCAAGTTATAGCACGATGGAAGAAAGAAGAGATACTTTCCTAAAGTTTCATAGCCTCTCGAAGAAAAGTACAGACATCTCCGTACCATTCTGCAAGACTCTACTAGACCTATTTTGGTACGATGAGATCAACGAACCTAGGGCTCTTATACCATCTTTGTCATAACCCAGACCACCGTGAGTGGCACTCACCCAACCCCCGGGTGAGCGAACCATCACTTCCCCGAACTTAACCATTCTAACAGCTCAAAACCAATATGCAGAAAATAAAATAGAAATCAATAATAAGGGAACAACTTCATTAACTTAACCTGCGAAAAAATACCCCCTAGAATCTGAAAGTCATAATACCAAAATAATCTACCAAATATCTAGAATACGGGGATGCAATCCCAAAATAAGGAAATAGTCTATGCCCGAAACAAGTGGGCTACAACTCTAAAGATAGATTCAAGGCAGATCGATCGAAGCAGCTCACACTTGAAGTCTGGAAATGCTGGGACTACAAATGAGGTCGCGTATCAGCCGCTGGAAGATTTCTTGTACTCACAAAAAGAAAAACAAGTATAGTATCAGTACACCACCACTGTGTACTGGTAGGATCATCATCCAGTTCCAAATAAAATAGTGTATGAACAGTACAACAAATCAAGTGTAAGTACAGGAAAAACATGCAACAAGACAGGAGGCATCCCTAGACTACAAGTCTCATCCTAACTTGTCCCCACATGTAATCCACCTTTCTATGACTATAATCAACAATCAAATATAACAAATAAACAATCCTTTTTATATAGCCCGATCCCACCCTGGGATCCCCTCTAACCAACACCTAAGTGTTAAACAAATAACTCGGTCTACAATAAGACCAACTCAATCAGATATAACCAAATTCCCAGCCACTCAAGGACCATAAGCAACTATCACAGTTTAATAACACAACTCGGTCCACTCATGGAACCAATACTAAATGACACAATGCAACTAATATCCATGCAACAAATGCAGTAAAGTAAACCCGTACCAGGCGTGGTACCCAAGCCAACTGTTATTATATCCTGTACCAGGCATGGTACCCGAGTCAACTATTAGTGTTATCCTGTACCAGGCATGGTACCCGAACCAAACGAATATCAGTCAATCCACAGTCACAATAATGAACAATCAACTTGTAAACCAACAAGCAAACACATAGTTCAATTCACCAGACTGTAAAATAGGACCCTTAGACATTCCTAAACAATTCCCTAAGCAATGCATCTCATACAAACACTTAGATAAGAGTACACAAACATAAAACATTCACATGAATCATTAACCATCACCTACCTCAAAATGATCCAAGCTCTACTCAACCGGAGCTTTCCCGTTTGCCGAAGTTCTTGCTTGTTCTCGGTCTAAAACAATATACAAGTACTAAATAATACACAAGGCCTGTACATTACCCGAATTACACCAAATCTCAAACCCTAGGCCAACCATGATCATCCCACCTTCTTCTCAGGCTTTTCCACCATTAATTCTTTTAGTTCTACCATTTTTACGGATAAAAATTAGGAAATTAAGGCCACATAATCATAAAACAGTAAATTTAGCAACACCCAAGAACTTCTACACATAGAATCTCCCTTTTCCCTGGATTCTACCCTCTCTAAGTCATTCTAAACCTTTCCCCAAGTCCACTCCTAGCAATTCTACCGCATAGGAAAAGTATTATGGAGTTCAGGGAATAGAAACCTTACCTTAGGGAAGAAAAACGATGAAGAATGGAGGAAAAACGCCTAAAATTGCCCTAGCTCTTCTCCCAAATGAATTTGTGAAAACTGAATATTTTTGAGGAAGTTTCTGCATTAAATCCTGTCATGCTCTGCTATAGCGGAGGTCCACTTCACTATAACGGTACCGCCATAGCGGAGTCAACCGCTATGGCGGAGGTTGACCGACTTGACTTTCTCTGTAGCGGTAATGTTTTTGCTATAGGTTGCCGTGGCAGAGTGTTAACCGCTATGGAAGTTGACACAAGACAGAAAGTCATAAAATCTCCAAAACAAGTCCATTTTATAACACACTTATTTTCCCAACGTCCCAGAACAACCCCTTCACGTCAACCTCAATTCTAGGAGTTCTACTTACCCGAATTTGATTCTGAAAAGTCCCCCTGACTCCTTTATGTATTAGCTACGAGAAAAATTAGCTCAAAACAAGACATCCAACCTAATCCTTGCCCGAATTGCCCTATACCATACCTCACTCCTAAACCGGCCAAGACTAGCCTAACCCAGAATTTCAAACTCCCAAACCCAGAGTTTTTTAACTCTGAAAATTTGAACGAAAGGTTTTTCCATAACGATGGACCTGGTCATTACAACCTCTGACTCCAGCTAGAGGTTGGGGTGGTCGCAAGGGTAGAGGTAGGGGTCGTGGGTGCCCTAGAGCAGTGGCACCTGCTAGAGCTGCTAGAGTTGAGGTAGAGCCTAAGTATGACTACGAGCCAGAGTTTGCTCCAGAGTAGCAACATGTAGACCCGGGGGTAGCCCAGGTACCACCAGCTCCAACATCAGTTTATGTGCCAGCTTCAGCCCCAGCTCAGCCTTCAAATATTTGGGGATTACTTGTTCAACTCTTGGGTATGATTGGGAAACGTCCTTATGAGATAGCCCAGACCTCCACTTAGGGGGAAGCCCTGGGTGTTCCGAGTTCAGGAACACAGCCGGCTACTGTGGCTCTCCGTGCTGAGGTTGTTCCAGTCCCATCGGTTGCCCAGCCTCTTAATCCTCGTCCTACTATGACGGAGATGGAGAAGAAGGCCTTAGGTAGGTTTCTGAGATTTGCACCGCCAAAATTTGTTGGTACACAGGGTCAGGACCCACATGACTTCATTACTACCTATGAGGAGATACTGCATCACTTGGGGATATTAGAGACTCACGGGGTTGGCTATACTTTATATCAGCTGGAGGGTCAAGCAAAGTTATGGTGGAGGGCACAGGTTTCTTCCAGGCCTTTAATATCACCTCCTTTGACCTGGTCTGAGTTTTATGAGGTCTTTATGGCCAAGTTCCTACCTCATAGTGATCTTGAGCATCACAGGGAGCAGTTTACTAGGCTTATGCAGTATTTTATGACTGTCTCGGAGTATGAGACCCATTTTCATCAGTTAGCATTATTTGGAGCTATTATTATTCCTACCGAGGTAGACAGGATTTGCAGGTTTGTATGGGGTTTGAGGCCAGAGATTAGGCAGCCAACTAAGATATTGGTTGTCGGCGGTTGGTTATTTCGGGCTATTGCTGACTATGCCCGTAATGTGGAGGACTTACAATGACCTGATTAGAGGCCCAAAGATAAGAGACCTCGTCATCAGGGTGGCTACAGTGGTTCCAGGCATAGGGGTAGAGGTTCAGGCCAGTGGGGGACAAGGTTATCAGCCACAACAACACCAAGGTCAGTCCAGCCGACTGGTTCAGGCTTCACTTCAGGTTTTTGGTTCTCAGTTTGAGCAGGGTCAGAGCAGCTATCAGGGCTACAATGGTCAGACTTTGAGGGGTACAACTTCTGGGGCATCAGGCCATGGTGGCCATTCGGGTTCTGCTGGTTCATCCCGACTGAGTAGGTCGTTAGGGGCTTGTTACACTTGTGGTGTGATTGGACATTTTGCTAGAGATTGCCCTCTGTAGGGTACATTTTATCCGGCCGAGCCATTACGAGCAGTTCAACCTCCAGCTATAGAGGGTGGTGGTCAGGTTAAGGGTGGTTCCCCATGTGGCAGAGCAGGTGGTAGGGATGGTGATCGGGCAGATGGAGGTCATCGTTAGTTCTATGCAGTCCCTGGGAGACTAGAGGCAGAGGCCTAGGATACCGTGATCATAGGTATGATTTATGTATGTCGTTAGCCAGCTTATGCTTTGTTTGATCTTAGATCCACTTGTTCATACATATCTGCCTACTTTTTGCCTTGTTTGGGGTTGGCTAGTGAGCCATTATTTGTTGTTGTTTCTTTTTTGACCCCAGTATGAGATTCTTTAGAAGTGGATCGGATTGTGAGATCTTGTGTGATATCTGTTGGTGATTTGGAGACTTGGGCTGATTTGATGATACTTGATATGTTAGACTTTGATGTGATACTGGGCATGGACTAGTTATCCCCTTATCGTATGGTTTTGGATTGTTATGCTAAGACCGTTACCATAGTCGTTCCCAGTGCATCCCCGGTTGTGTGGAAGGATTCTGTTAGCCATGCACCGTCAGGATCATCTCTTGTTTATGATCTAGGAAGTTGATTTCTCGTGGGTGTCTAGCTTATCTAGCATATGTCAGAGATGCTAGTGCTGACCCTACGTCCACTGAGTCTATTCCTGTGGTTAGAGAGTTCCTAGATGTGTTTCCTACCGACGTGCCAGGCCTTCCACCTGAGAGAGATGTTGATTTTTCCATTGAGTTAGAGCCGGGCACCAGGCCTATTTCTATCCCTCCCTGCCGTATGGCTCCTGCTGAGTTGAGAGAGCTTAAGGAGAAGCTCCAGGATTTGTTAGCTAAGGGGTTCATTAGACTGAGTGTGTCTCCTTGGGGTGCTCCTGTCCTCTTCGTGAAGAAGAAAGATGGGTCAATGTGGATGTGTATTGACTATCAACAGTTGAATAAGGTGACAGTGAAGAATAGGTACCCGAAGCCGAGGATTGATGAAATGTTTGATCATCTCCAGGGTTCAGTCGTGTTTTGGAAGATTGATTTGAGGTTCGGCTACCAACAGTTGAGGATTAGGGAGGAGGACATCCCTAAGACAGCATTCAAGACACGTTTTGGCTACTATGAGTTCCTGGTGATGTCTTTTGGGTTGACTAATGCTCCCGCAACCTTTATGGACTTGATGCACAGGGTGCTTAGCCCGTACTTGGATATGTTTATGATAGTCTTCATTGATGACATTCTGATATACTTGAGGAGTAGGGACGAGCATGAGCAGCATTTGAGGACTATACTTCAGACTTTGAGAGATCATTGGCTTTATGCCAAGTTCTCAAAGTGTGAGTTTTGGCTTGAGTCAATTGCATTCCTAGGACACGTGGTGTCTAAGAATGGGATTAGAGTTGATCCGGGTAAGATTTCTGCGGTTCGTGATTGGCCTAGACCTACTACTCCTACTAAGGTTCGTAGCTTTATTGGGTTAGCTGGGTACTATAGATGGTTTTTGAGGGTTTTTCTTCGATAGCAGCACCCTTGACTATGCTTACTAGGAAGGATGTTCCATTTCAGTGGTCCGATCAGTGTGAGGATATCTTTCATAGGCTTAAGGCATTATTGACTTCAGATCCATTGTTGACTTTACCGGTTGAGGGTCAGAGTTTCTCCGTGTGTTATGATGCTTCAGGGGTCGATCTTGGTTGTGTGTTGATGCAGCAGGGTCGAGTGATAGCATATGCGTCGAGGCAGCTGAAGGTTCACGAGCGCAACTACCCCACTCATGACTTGGAGTTGGCGGTGGTAGTCTTCGCGCTCAAGATCTGGAGACACTATCTATATGGAGTTCATTTTGATATATTCACCAACCATCATAGTCTTCAGTACATTACGAGTCAGCGCAAGCTAAACTCGAGGTAGAGGAGATGGATCGAGTTTCTGAAGGTCTATGATTTCACTATTTTATACCATTTGGGCAAGGCAAATGTGGTAGCGGATGCCTTAAGTTGGAAGGCGGTAAGTATGGACAGTCTAGCTTCACTTTTAGTTTTTGAGCGACCGTGTGCCTTGGATATCCAGTCCTTGGCTAACCGTTTGGTTAGGCTTGACTTATCGGATCCCAGCAGAGTTCTTGCCTGTATTAAGTTTGCTCTACTCTAGTTGATCAGATTCAGAGTTGACAGTTTGGGATCAGAGTTTGTGTGACCTTCGTGATCAGGTAGTTCGGGGTGAGGCCAGCCAGGCTACTTTGGGTTCTAATGGTATTCTGAGGTTTGATAAGCGACTTTTTGTTCCGAGGGTTGGTGACTTGATTCAGTTGATACTTTGCGAGGCCCATTATTCCAGATATTCTATTCATCCGGGCATTGCAGGCATCTTTACTGGTGGAGTGGTATGAAGCGGGATGTGGCAGAGTTTGTATCTCGGTGCTTGAACTATCAGCATGTTAAGTTCGAGCACATAAGACCGGGTGGTTTGATGCAGCGACTTCCCATTCCTGAGTGGAAGTGGGAAGGTATTACTATGGACTTCGTTGTTGATTTGCCTCATACTTCTCATGGGTTTGACTCCATTTGGGTGATCATTGATAGGCTAACTAAGTCAACACACTTCTTGCCAGTCCAGACTTCTTACAGGGCAGAGAGGTTAGCTAAGATCTATATTTGAGAGGTTATTCGGTAACATGGGGTCCCAGCTTCTATCATTTTAGACCGCGACACTCATTTCACATCTCAGTTCTAGAGAGCTATACAGAGGGATTTGGGTATAGAGGTTCAACTTAGTACTGCTTTCCACCCTCAGACAGATGGCTAGTCCGAGAGGACTATTCAGGTCCTGGAGGAAATGCTTCAGACTTGTGTTCTTCACTTTGGGGGTTCATGGGATCAGTTTGTGCCATTGGCCGAGTTTACGTATAATAATAGTTTCCATTCGAGCATCTTTATGGCACCGTTCAAGGCTCTATATGGTAGGCATTGTAGATCGTTGATTGGTTGGTTTGACGGGTTAGAGTCCAGACCGCAGAGTACAGATTTGCTTAGAGATTCCTTGGACCGGGTCCATTTGATTCAGGACAGACTTAGAGCAGCCCAGAGTAGGCAGAAGAGCTACGCTGATCATAGACTTTGTGCCTTGGAGTTCAGTGTTGGTGACTTGGTTTTCCTTCGAGTATCACCCGTGAAGGGCGTGGTGAGATTTGGTCGGCGGGACAAGCTTAACCTCAGGTTTATTGGGCCGTTTGAGATTCTGCAGAGGGTTGGTAGTGTTGCCTACATATTAGCCTTGCCTCCAATGTTTTCGACTGTTCATCCAGTGTTTCATGTCTCGATGTTGCGCCGGTATGTGCTAGATGAGTCTCATATGTTGCATTGTGATTCGGTTCAGTTAGATGAGAGCTTGTCATTTGTTGAGGAGCCGATAGCTATTCTGGCCAGAGATATCAGGAGATTGAGATCTAGAGAGATTCTGGTTGTGAAGGTTCAGTGGAGACACCATCTGGTCGAGGAGGCTACTTGGGAGACCGAGAGTGAGTTGCGTGCTCAGTATCCACAGTTGTTCGAGCCTTCATGTACTCTTTTCTTCTTGACTTTTGAGGACAAATGTCTTTTTAGTAGTGGATGTTGTGATGACCCTTCCGTGCGCTTATGAATTTATTGTACTGTTAGAGCTCTTCTGTAGTGGCCCCAAGTCATTTATGGCTTGCTGGGACCGGTAGTTTGGTGCCCTGGTCGTTCGTTGGGTCGTTTTGGCCGTTTGCCTATTTTAGAGCTTAAACTTAGAATATCGTTGACTTTAGTCAACATTCTTAGCTAACGTGCTCGGAATTGAATTCTGACAGTTCTGTTAGCTCCAGAGCGTTGAGTTTGGTCTAGTTGGAACTTAAATTGAGGTCTGAGAACTTCCAGTGTGGGTTTTGTGTTGTTTTCTCAGTTTTCAGGCCATTTGGAGTTGAAAGTGTAGGAGTTGAAAGTGTAACTTTGGGTGACTTTCGATGATCGGAGTGTCGGATTCGAAATCCGACAATTCCATCATCTCTGAAATATTGAGTTTGGGCTAGGAAGGTAATTGGTTCGGATTTCGGGTGAGCCAGACTCATTTCGAGCTTTTGAGTTCCTTTTCGTTAGTGTTGACTAGGGTCAACATTTTTCCGAAATAACCTCGTATGGAAGTTTCGTTGATTCCGTTGAGTCCGGAACGTTGTTTCCACTCTATTAGCATTATTGGTTTTTGAATATTGAGTTCCGATTGTGCCCGGAATACCCCAGAGAGTTTTCAAATATTACAGAAAAATAGTTGCAGGCCAGCCTTCAGCGCCAACGGTGCCCAGGCAGCGCGATCGCGCTGGCTATATAACTGAGTGTTCGTTTTTCCAGCCTTTTTAACTCTATTTTCTCAACTCCAACTTCAAAAATACTCTCCCAAATTGCTCTTGATCAGTTCTAAACCCTGGAGAATTGATTGTTCATCACCAATCCGTGCTCCTTCGTATCTTGGTAAGTCATCTTCCCCAAGTTGCTTCATTTTGGTTTTCTCAAATTCCACCATTGTTGCTACCTTCTAAAGCTTGAAATTTCCTTGTGGATTCTGCCCCTATAGCTCTTGCATGTTCATAGGTACGAAGAATTGTCCGTCTTGGGCTGATTTTCCGTCCTTTTGGTAAGTAATTCTCACTCAATTTCCGTTTCTAAGTTCCTAAATTCCATCTTTAAACCCCAAGTTGAGCGGGCTGTTTTGGGGCCTCCTCTTAGCCAATTGTGCTCAAATTTGGAGCATGCCTTCTTGGCATCGTTGGGGTTGCCGTGATTCTTTTCATTTTTGGTATTGGGTGTGGGCTCCGTGGGCCTGCTTTTGACCTGGATATCGACCCGGCTACAATTATAGCAATATGGGTATTGTTAGACTCATTTTAACATTTTATTCATAAATTTGATAGTTTGATCCTCGTTCGGAGCTTCTCGGAGCAGCTCGGCCCCGGATATCATCGTTCCTGTAGCTTGTCATCGGACGGCAGGTAGGTTAGGGATTACACTCCTAGACTTAGCATATATCGGGTAAAATTGTACTAGTTGGCATCCTTGGGTTGGGTTATTAGGTTGGTACCACAGACCTTGACCGCTTTTCCATGATCCGTCCCATTTCTTTCCTCCGTTGTGTGTAGTACTCTTGTTACTCAATATTATTACCCTTGTGGTCCTGTGAGGCCTTATTGACTCTGGAACATAGACGGTGGGTTCATTGAAAATGTCTGCGAGTCCCAGATATAGAATTATCCTTCTAGGCTGGCTATGCTTGATGAGTAGCTTCGGGAGCCTGTGCAGGGCCGATAGGTTGTTATGAGCTGCTGGGCGCCTATTGTGTGTTGATCATATCATTTCCATGAATATAAAGAGATTTCCCCATATTTTATTACGATTTTGGCTTCGGGCCTACTGGACTATTTTCTTAAACTTGCATGGCCCCGGGAGCTCATTTTTGATGAAATTGGATTTGGAAATGATTTGACTTGATACGTGAATCTTCTTGGGGTAAAAGAAGGTTAAAATATGGTTTTATCATGATTTTGCTACTATTGCTAGACTCGATCAGGTCGGAGTGCTAGCTGAGTTTTCTTACTGATTTGAAATGACTTTAGGCTCAGTCGGGTCGAGCATCTGAGATATTTTCCTACTGTTTTAGACCCGATTATGCCCGGGCGCCCTTGGAGAGGTTTTTGAGACATCTTTTCACTGTTTTAGTCCTAGATAGGGTCTAGGCATGCATATTTGGGAGTTAGCCACTGGCTTGAACCCGAACTCGATTCTGGAGGACACGTTTTTATTCTGAGTTATAGTATGGGGTCTGGGACCTCCATGGTTCTATTTCACCCTAATGGAGGTTCTATTTCACCCTAACGGGAAGGTCCATGGAGGTCCCAGACCCCATACTATAACTCAGAATCAAAATGTGTCCTCCAGAATCGAGTCTGGGTTCAAGCCAATGGCTAACTCCCAAATATGCATGCCTAGACCCTATCTAGGACTAAAGCAGTGAAAAGATGTCTCAAAAACCCCTCCAAGGACGCCCGGGCATAACCTGGTCTAAAACAGTAGGAAAATATCTCAGATGCTCGACCCGACCGAGCCTAAAGTCATTTCAAATCAGTAAGAAAACTCAGCTAGCACTCCGACCCGGTCAAGTCTAGCAATAGTAGCAAAATCATGATAAAACCATAGTTTAACCTTCTTTTACCCCAAGAAGATCCACGTATCAAATCAAATAATTTCCAAATCCAATTTCATCGAAAATGGGCCCCCGGGGCCATGCAAGTTTAAGAAAATAGTCCAGTAGGCCCGAAGCCAAAACCGTAATAAAATGTGGGACAATATCTTTATATACATGGAAATGATATGATCAACACACAATAGGCGCCCAGCAGCTCATAACAACCTATCGGCCCTGCACAGGCTCCCGAAGCTACTCAGCAAGCATAGCCAGCGTAGAAGGATAATTCTATATCTGGGACTCGCGGACATTCCCAATGAACCCACCATCTATGTTCCAGAGTCAACAAGGCCTCACAGGACCACAAGGGTAATATTATCGAGTAACAAGAGTACTACACACAACGGAGGAAAGAAATGGGATGGATCATGGAAAAGCGGTCAAGGTCTGTGGTACCAATCTAATAACCCAACCCAAGGACGCCAACTAGTACAATTTTACCCGATATATGCTAAGTCTAGGAGTGTAAATCGTAACCTACCTGTCGTCGGACAACAAGCTGTGGGAACGGGGATATCCAGAGCCGAGCTGCTCCGAGAAGCTCCGAACGAGGATCAAACTATCAAATTCATGAATAAAATGTGAAAACCAGTCTAACGATACCCATATTGCTACAATTATAGCTGGGTCGATATCCGGGTCAAAAGCGGGCCTGTGGGGCCCACACCCAAAACCAAAAACGAAAAAAACCATGACAACCCCTACGATTCCAAGAAGGCATGCTCCAAATTTGAGCACAATTGGCCAAGAGGAGGCGCCAAAACAACCCGCTCACCTTGGGGTTTAAAGATGGAATTTAGGAACTTAGAAACGGAAATTGAGTGAGAATTACTTACCAAAAGGACGGGAAATCAGCCTAAGACGGACAATTCTTCGTACCCACGAACATGCAAGAGCTATAGGGGCAGAATCCACAAGGAAATTTCAAGCTTTAGATGGTAGCAACAATGGTGGAATTTGAGAAAACCAAAATGAAGCAACTTGGGGAAGATGACTTACCAAGATACGAAGGAGCACGGATTGGTGATGAACAACCAATTCCCCAAGGTTTAAAACTGATCAAGAGCAATTTGGGAGAGTATTTTTGAAGTTGGAGTTTAGAAAATAGAATTAAAAAGGCTGGAAAAACGAACACTCAGCTATTTATAGCTGCTGGAAAATGGCCAGCGCCATCAGCGCTGAAGGCCTGCCACAGGCCAGCGCGATCGCGCTGCCTGGGCGCTGTTGGCGCTGAAGGCTGGCCAACAACTATTTTTGTGCAATATTTGAAAACTCTCCAAGGTATTCCGGGCACAATCGAAACCTGATATTCAAAAACCAATAATGCTAATAGAGTGGAAACGACGTTCCGAACTCAACGGAATCGACGAAACTTCCATACGAGGTCGTTTTAGAGAAATGTTGACCCAAGTCAACACTAACGAAAAGAAACTCAAAGGCTCGAACTGAGTTCGGCTCACTCAGAACCCGAACCAACCACCTTCCTAGCCCAAACTCAATATTTCGGAGCTGATGGAATCGTCGGATTTCGAATCCGACACTCCGATCAGCGAAACTCACCCGAAGTTATACTTTCAACTCCAAATGGCATGAAAACTGAGAAAACAACACAAAATCCACGCCGGAAGTTCTCAGGCCTCAACTAAAGGTCCAACTAGACCAAACTCAATGCTCCGGAGCTAACGGAACTGTCAGAATTCAATTTCGAGCACGTTAGCTAAGAATGTTGACTAAAGTTTGATATTCTAAGTTTAAGCTCTAAAACAGGCAAACGGTCAAAACGACCCAACGAACGACCAGGGCACTGAACTACCGGTCCCAGCAAGCCATAAATGACTTGAGACCGCTACAGAAGAGCTCTAACAGTACAATAAATGCATAAGCGCGAAAATGACCGGAAGGGTCATCACAAGATTTATAAAATTTATTACTTTATATTTTCATTTCCCAATTTTAGAATTCTACTTAGGGACTAAAATTCTGTAGTTTACCATATCACGTGTATCATCCTTACTTTTTCTTTTAATAATTTTTTTTAATCTATAATTATTAGTGTAAAAATTATAATGTGATTAATTTACCCCTTATTAATATTTTCTACTTAATTTTATAAAAAATCTTTGTTACTTTTACTTTTCTAAAATCTAATCTACAGACCCCGTTTTCATTTTTTATCCTATTTTTTTTAGTATGTTTCAAAAAAAAATTCACATTGCATGTTTAAAATTAGAAGATCAAAAGGCATTTTGATATATTAATATGTCTTTAATTAAAATCACAAAAATTTAAAAAAGAATTATTACTTTTTAAAACTCTATATCAAGTTAAATTAAGACAAATAAATTAAAATAGAAGGAGAATTTTCTCATCTTCTATTTTCAAAAAGATGGGACTAAGGAATTATTTCCTCCGTCCCATATTAGTTGAACACTTTTTTTTTTACACGCATATTAAGAAATTATAAATAAAAAATTTATTTTACTAATTTACCCTTTAAAAAACTTATTTGGGACTTTACAAATAAATGTGAACACTTTTAAAATGAATTAATTGCAAGGGTAATATTGAAAAAAATTAATTAATATTTTCTTTATTTAGTAAGGTGGTCAACTAATATGTGATAACTGTTTTTAGTATAATGAACAATTAATATGGGACAGAGGAGTAGAATTTATCAGTACTCAAATAGCAAAACGAGCTTCTTCAATAATTTCCTCTTTGGTCCAGTATTTAGGATGGCTATAAAAGCAATTAAGACATTTATCCCACAATCAAAAAGAATTCAGAGTGTCGTGAAAGTAAAGATATTTATTTCTTGGCTCTGTAGTCTTAACTGTTCATATGGATGTCTTCAAATGGATGAAGAGTTGTTTCCAATAAGATAATTAATTTGGTGTGCACAGGAGCTTGGCTTAAGGATGAATTAAACAGATATTAATTAGTCATGATTAAGTGTTTTAATAAAATAATTATATATATATATATATATATATATATATATATATATATATATATATATATATATATATAAACACTGAATATTAACTTTTTACCGTATGCATCATATGATATTTTATTTGACTTTGTTAGATTAAGATGAATCAGGGGAATCTCCTTTTCAGTGGAAGAAGATACATGCTTCCAGTTAGGGGTAGACATGGTATGTATGATATGATATTTGAAACTTCAATATGGTAATTACGGTATTTGATTATTAAAAATATTATATTATTATTATATTAAATTAATTTGGTATAATTCGATATTTTTAAGTTTGACTTTGATATTTTGCGGTATGATATATTTGTATCATAGTTTGTTCCACTTCAATTAATATATAATTGTACAATAGAGTATTATGACTTTGACTTTTCAAAAAATAATCAATCAATTACACAAAAATACATTTCAATCAAGATAGAGTAATTAAAGTTTCAACGTCTAACAATTTACTTTTATACTAATAGATTGTATATTTGTTACTATTTTGATAATATATATAAATTATTTGTGTAACTATATATTTTGGTATGATATTTGATATTTTGGTATGCTATTTATAAATATCAGATACCATATCAAATACCATTTTTTTTTAAAAAGTATACCATATACCATACCAAATACCATAATACCAAAATCATAATATCAAAAAAATTTATTCAACACAATAATTTGATATATATCATACCATGTCCGCTCCTACTTCCAGTGCACTTTATTCTTTTTATTTTATTCTTGGACATCTGATATTTAAGCACACAAAAACACTGAAAAATACAATTTGTTTTTAGTATCCATGAATTTTGTAATCATAATAATTGTCTGGGCACAGATTAGTCTAAGTCTCTCATGGTGGGCTCGTGCGACGCACGGACAGATCGTTCTAATTCTACTATATATAAATGGCTAAGAGGTACGAACAAAGCATCACCAAGTTGTACCAAAAGTAACATAATTTGTATCAAAATTTTTGCTTTATTTTATGGTAAATGGACACGTGAATTTGAAAAATATATGACACTTGTATTTTGTTTTCACGTGGTACATAGCAAATAAATTGGGATTATAATTTTCTATACAGTGGATCCACTAAGTCATTCATTTCACAAGTATCCTCTTTATTTATATGATTTTTAAATATTTTTAAGCATTAATTATTGTGTTATTCTCTCAGTCTCAATTTATATGGAACCAATATAATTTTGAGAGTCAATAAAAATTTTATATTGTGATTTATAATATTTTTTACGTAATTATTGAATACATAATAGAATATTTTAATCAAATATATAACAGATTAAAAATAAAAAGTAAGACAAATAAATTAAAATAAAAAAAATATTAAATTTTTTGAAATGGGGCCTGCAAGCACACATCTCAAGCAGACATGTCGTTCAAGAGCTGTTTGCATGAGCTGTGTGCTAAGCCTCTTATTTCTACTATATATAAGTGGCTAAGGAGTGCTAACACAACACTATCTCTACTATATATAAGTGGCTAGGAGTACTAACACAGCACTATCAGTTTGTACCTAAAGCAGCCTAAATTGTACTCTATTGGTAAGACCAACAAATTTCTTATTACTTTCTATATTCTCTTCTGGTGACACATAATTATGTGGGTCCCATTGCTTATTTTCTTCAGCCTTGGCATTTTGTCTTTTTCCATCTATTTTGGATCAATTTCACCAATAATAATCTAATTTTGAGTTTATAATGTACAATTACTTTTCTATCCTCAATTATAAACTTTAAATTATACCATACAAAATTGCTTTTTTATTTTTTATCATATAAAAATTAATTAACTTTGAAGTTTATTACACAAAAGTCATTTTTTTATATTCTATCACATAAAAATTATTTAATTTTAAAATTTATTACACAAAAATCATTCTTCTATTTTTTTTTATCACGTGAAAGTCATTTAAATTTTTTCAAGTTAATTAAAAAGCACATTTTACTTGATTTTTTTTATATTTTGTACCCCAAATATGGCATGATACTCCAAAATAAATTATACTTAAAATAATTTTAAAACCTGCCTCAATATTTCACTTCATAACACTAATCTTTGTTATGATTTATCATATTAAATTTACTTTACTCTTTTTATGATACATTAACTTTATTTATTTTGATCTTTTTTAAAACAATTTTAACAAATTATAATTAATGTAAAAAGATATAAGTTTATTTTGTCCTTACTGATATACTCATTTGTTTAGTGAATATCAAAAATACACTTTTTAATTAGTAAAAAAATTATTTTTAGAATATCCAAGAATTGAATGACAAATATAAATTTACGAGCTTGATATGGCTCATGATTTTAAATTCTTATAAGGAAATCAAAATAAAGAGATAAATATAGTTTCGTGTATCACAAGGGAGATCAAGAATTGAATGACAAATATAAATTTTATGAGCTTGATATAATTTATGGCTTCAAATTATTATTAAAAAATCAAATAAGAAGATAAACATAATTTTGTAAACCACACGAGATATCAAAAATTAAATGACAAATATATAATCTACGAGCTAAATGTGATCTATGACCTTAAATTGTTATCAAAAAAAGAAAAAAGCAAAACAAAGTGATAAATAAAATTGTATAAACCACATAATTTTATACATAATAGTTAAAATATTATTTAAAGTTATCTATAATACTTTACTAAAAGACTTTAAATAAATTAAAAAATTAAATTAATTATGTTGGGCCCGTGCACCGCATGGACATTCTTTACTAGTCATTTTTAATAAGTGTGGGTCGTCTTGAACGATCGAAATGATCCTGATCATCCATTCTTTGATCGGACAGACAGCAAAGGTCGTTTTTGTAAATTTACCCTTTCAATCCTTTTTAATAGTCTTCACGTGTCAGCTTTTTTTAATTTTCACTAGCCCTTTTTAATAAGTGTGAGTCTTTGAAATCACCAAATTAATCCTGGCCGTCCACGTCCTTCAATCGTGCGAACCACATCCATCAGGTATTTTGGTGAATAATAGCAAATGTCAGGGTAAAAATTTTCTTGCCAATAGCTCTTACACCTGTCGCTTTTTTCCCATCTCCACCTCCTTCAATGCCTAACAAAAATTGGCCACGTGATCTTGCCTACTCTTGCAAAGCTTTATCAAAATCACCGCTTTTGTTTTCCAGCCTGTAACGCCATAACTTTCCTCCGTCGTCAAAATCGAAGGTATGAGTTCCTTTGTTTCGTTTTTACTTTTTTGGTTTCTCTTTCTTTGTTTGTGAATTTTGCTGTTTGTTCTCCCTCCTGTTCTTATGTTCAAGCTTTCATCATTTTGGAGTTTTCGATAGGGAAAGTAATGGGTGTTCGAGTATTTGCTGTGCACAGCCTATTTGACATGTGGGCTTGTAATTTTTTTTATCTTTTATGTTGAAAGTTATGATCTTTTTGGGTGAACATAGCCTATTTGACATGTGGGTTCCTGATTTTCTTGGAAAATCTTAATGGACGTTCATGTTCCTTCATTCTGTGAAATGTCTTGAGTAGTTACGGAAAGCTGTAATGATTTTGTGAAATGTCTTGAGTAGTTAGGGAAAGCTGCTCAAATTGACTTTATGCTCTTTGTAATTTGGGGTAATATGAAAAGATGCCATTAAAGATATGACACCAAAGCTTCGCTAAATATTACTTGCTATGTTGGTAGATTTGTGATTTTCTTTAGTGTTATGTTTAAGTTGTGATCTTTTTGAGTTTTGGTTGATTTAGTTTAGCCGGGAACTAATGACGACGATGTCAATTCTTTATTTATTTATTTAGTTTTTTTCAAAAATCTTATACATATATCCAATTACTTCCTCGGCATTGTAATACCATCTATAATTCAAAGGTATCATATGTTTGTGTGTCCTGGAAAAATATTTACAATCACACTGTAATGAAGATATTGATAATTACCAGCACAACATGAGACCTTAGGAGGGAAAACAGGTTCTATATCTAAAAAAGTGGATTCCCCTTAGAGTGATGTGAAAGTAATCAGTAGTAAAAATATAATTCAAATAAATCAAAATGCATTATGCAAGGAAAAATTATGGTGCATTTGGGCCCAGTGTGTACTTGAATTGTCAAAACAAAGACAAATTACCAACTACAGAAGAATGATGTGTTAATTCATCTGGATATTACACTTACCTGATGTATGAATACATTTCTGAGTAGATGTTTTAAGTAACCAATGCCAATAAAAAAATGCTGACAGAGATGGATAATATTCCAATTAGCTACTAAATTTTATTAGTACTCAGTAGTTATTTTTTCTGAGAAACCAGTAGTACTTATTGTTAGACTCCAAAATATTTTGTTAGGCACAAAGTCTAAGGAAAAAAAATAAACTACGAAACTCACGAAAAAGTAAAATTTTAAATGTGTTTTCAAAGATTAACTCAAAAAAAAGAGTATACCTTGGCAACATTTGTTAACTTTTTTGTTACAAATTTTCCTGTTATTTTGCAGGTTTGTTTCATTTTTGTTTTTGTATTTAGTCGATTTATAACTGTTGTAGCTACTTTTCGATTTATAACTGTTGTAGCTACTTTTCGATTTATAACTGTTGTAGCTACTTTGAATTTAGCAGAGCTTTGAAGAATCAAGGAATCTACTCTTTGTTGCGGCCGTAACTGTTGCACTTTCCTTCGTACGCTATACTGACTTTCAGCCGTAAGCTCCTCACTTTTCCATCTTTACATATTTGAATGCTGCACTTTCCCCACGTTTTTATGTGTATGCTTTTAATACGTGACTGTTGTACTTTCTTTTGTGTTTGATTGTTAAATCAATTGATTCTGGCATAAAATTTGATGAATATGTACGAATTGATATACATAAAAAATTTAATTTTTTGTGTAAAAAATTGGTTTTGAAGTGTTTGGCAGCTGTAGGTCAACTATATGTTGCTTTATTACGAGCAAAGAATTTTCACTGTGTAAAGATACTAATCCGATCAACAACAATAGACAATCATGATGACCATTCTACTAGCAATAGTATACAGTGAAATTATTAAAAAGGCATTCTGTTAGATTGTTGGAATACATAGAGGATATAATAATATAACATTGTGTAAGTCATTACTTTCATTCTGTTGCTTACTATTTATTTCTCCTTTTTTTGGCCTATTAATTTACTCTATATATCTTTATTTTGCTCCTCCTTTCAGGTTGATTATAAAAATGGCACAAAATCTTGGTATATGTGCAATATCTACTGAAACTCCAGATTGGACATGTAATGTACATGTTATTGATATATGTGGACCAGGAGAAAGCAGGGAAAAGAGAATCAAATATCTAAACATGATTGTTCAAGATGAACAAGTATTTTTTTGCTTTCTTCCTTCTTTAATTTTTAAGGTAATTTGACATTTTTGAATAATTTTACCTTGCAAGATGATGTCAAGTATTTATATTCTCTTTAAGGTGAAATTAAATCGATTGCAAAATAAAATATTAGAATGGAATGAAAACTTAACAGATAAAGTATCTATATATTTGCCCAGAAAATCAATTAGTAACTTGATATCTAGAGTATCTATATATTTGCGCTACTTTGAAAGTATTCACTTCTTACATTTCTTTCATTCATTATCACTGGTTTGAGCTCCATAACTTCTATTTTTTTTATAAGAAAATACTTATAGCTATTAGCTAAGGAACACAAACAGTATAAAGATATTCCGCAATTACTATAAACACACAAGTGACACATCATTCTACTGATTAGATAATCAAATTAGCTTTCCTATAATTATTGTTCTACTTTTTCTGTTCTTAACAGTTACAGTAATTGAAACATTTAAAAAATATTAGCAACTTGGTGTTTCTGAAATTTTGTCAACTTTTATTTAGACTACTGGTACTTATGTTTTAAAAAACTATAAATTGAGACCTATGAAATGATGACACATAGTAATAGGAGAGTGTAATGATTCTATATAATTTTTTCATTCTCTGGTGCGAAGAGACTGATTGCATTAGATTTGTGCAATTGAATATATCTAGCTTTAGCTTCTTTGGACTTTCTTTACTCTTGTGTCTTCTCATATTAACAATATAAACGGGTTAAATCAATGAGTGGTGGAACATTTGAGTTGATGAATTGTAGAGATCATGTAAATCTTTATTTTGTCACACAAATTCTGACATTTGAGATATGTTTCCCACTACCTTAGTCCTGGACAGGGTCTGGGCATGTATATTCGAGACTAGGTTTCTAGCTTGAACCCATATTTGCTCCGGATGATATGTTTCGATACTGAGTTTTAGTATGGGGTCCGGGACCTCCATGGATCTTGCCGTTCCGGACCTGGGGCCTAGGGCTGCGTGTGTCTGAGGGAGGGTATA
Source organism: Jaltomata sinuosa (assembly GCA_003996215.1). Taxonomy (NCBI): domain Eukaryota; kingdom Viridiplantae; phylum Streptophyta; class Magnoliopsida; order Solanales; family Solanaceae; genus Jaltomata; species Jaltomata sinuosa. The sequence continues at coordinate 249,128 of QJPP01001230.1, read as the reverse complement.
CGGCGTACTAGAGGTATACAGGCAGTGTCCTTCTTGGAACCTACCTACTGGGCCTGATCAGCACTGGATGAGGTACATACAGAGTTTCTATTCCACCCTGAGATATTCATGCATCGCATCATTCATTGTTTGAGATTCCACTCTTATTTTCTGTTCATTGAGTGTACGCTCCAGTTGTATGGGCGGCCGGAGGGTTTATTTTCACTTATTTGCGTTCCTCGGTTGTATGGGCGGCCGAGGCACTGTAGGTAGACTCTTGTTACTTTATCATGATACTATCCCCTGTCACGGTTATGATTTTGAGATTATATGCTGCAACATTGTTAATTTTGGTTTGAGATTGATATGATTAGTTTGGTTATTGATTCCTGTTTTTCGAGCATGTCTATCTTTACTCTTCTCTCTCATTCCTTATACTTGAGGTTACCGGTATACCATCCACTTCTAAAAATTATTACGTATATACTGTTATTGCAAGGATCCCAGGTGCGCTATTTCTTACTTTCACCTGTGCCTGTTGTGTATATATTCTACTTGCTAGCCTTGTATGTTATATCTGTTGACTTCCCTCTAGGCTAGTTCCTGTGTACTCTTTCATTGATTTCGGTGACTACTTGCTTCTATTTTGTCTATTACTATACTTTTATCTTATATGTGCCCAGTCGGCCTATGTTACCTACTAGGTACATTATTCTTTGCATTTGGTGCTCATACTACACTCTGCATCTTCTGGTGCAGATCCTAGTGTGAACAATCGTTGCTAGCTCATGGGAGACTCGTTCTTGGAGATTTTGGACTATCACGGACTGAGGGTGAGCTCTTGGCAATAAGAGCTTGACTTTTAGTTTATCTTTTGTATATACTGTGCTCTCGTAGTTCAGAGACATGCTGTATATGTTATTTTGGACCCTTTGTACTCCTTATGTAGATCCGACTCTTATACGCTATGATACCAGATTTTGGGTTTGGTTTAGCTTCTGCATTATATATATTATTCCTGTTATCTATTTCTCTTCATCTTGTTCCCTTGCTTCCGCTTATTAAACTGTTTCTGCCGCTTAGATTGTTAGATGGTAGCCCATTACTGACCGTTCTGGGCTACGGGGATTGGTTCACCTACTGGGGATTGTAGGTGCCATCATGACCGAGAAAATTAGGTCGTGACAGCTTGGTATCAGAGCTCTAGGTTCACCAGTGTCATCGGTATAGGAGCCAATGTCTAGTAGAGTCCTGCGAATCGGGGTGGAGACGTCCGTACTCAATCTTCGAGAGGCTATAGTGATATCTTAGAAAAAAAAGACTTTTCTTATTTCTATCTCGTACGTAGTACCCTTGAAAGTTTATGAAATCTCACTTATTCTGGTTCACTCTTTCGGAGATGGTTTGTACGAGATCTTTGGCTTCTGGTGGAAGAGAGCCTCCTGCCCCTGCACCTCCGACTCCAGCCAGGGGTCGGGGTGGTTGCAAGGGTAGGGGTAGAGGTCATCCCAGAGCAGCAGCACCGGCTAGAGCTGCTAGAGTTGAGATAGAGCCTGAGTTTGAATACGAGCCAGAGTTCTCTCTAGAGCAGCAACATGTGGGCCCGGGGAAAACCCAGGTACCACTAGCTCCAGTGCCAATTCCACCACCAGTTTCTGTGCCAGCTTCAACCACAGCTCAGTCTTCAGATATTCTGGGTTTGCTTATTCAGCTTTTGGGTATGATTGGAGAGAGACCTTCGGAGGTAGCACAGACGTCCGCTCAGGGGGAAACCCTGGGTGTTCCAAGTTTAAGAGCACAACTTGCTACTGCGACTCCCCGTGTGAGGTTATCCCAGTTCTAGCAGTTGCACAGCCTCTTATTCCTCGCCCAACTATGACAGATGAGGAGCAGAAGGCCTTGAGTAGATTTATGAGATTGGCACCACCGAGGTTTGCTGGTATATCGGGTTAGGACTCGCATGATTTTATTACTACATGTGAGGAGATGTTACACCATCTGGGTTTGTTAGAGATTCATGGAGTCGGTTATACCACCTACCAGCTGGAGGGTCCAGCGAAGCTATGGTGGAGGGCGCATGTTGCTTGCAAACCATCTACGTCACCTCAGTTGTCTTGGTCTGAGTTCTATGATGCCTTTATGGCCAAGTTCTTGCCTCAGAGTAATCGTGAACATCGTAGGGAGAAGTTTACTCGGCTTATACAGGGATCTATGACTATATCTGAGTATGAGACCCATTTTCATCAGCTAGCACCGTTTGGAGCTTTGATCATTCCTACCAAGGAAGATAGGATTTACAGATTTGTATGGGGTTTGAGGCCAGAGATTAGATAGCCAACTGAGACATTGGTTGCCGGTGGTCAGTCATTTCAGGATATCACAGATTATACCCGTATTGTAGAGGATTTATAGTAACATGATCAGGGAGCCAGAGATAAGAGGCCTCAGCATCAGGGTGGCTATAGTGGTTCTAGATATGGTGGTAGAGGTTCAAGCTAGTGGAGGATTAGGGTGGAGGACATCCCTAAGACAACATTTAGGAAACGTTATGGACACTATGAGTTCCTGGTGATGTCTTTTGGGTGACTAATGCCCCCGCAGCCTTCATGGACTTGATGCATAGGATGCTTAGCCAGTACTTGGATATGTTTGTGATAGTCTTCATAGATGACATTCTGATATACTCGAGGAGCAGGGACGAGCATGAGCAGCACTTGAGGACTGTACTTCAAAGTTTGAGAGATCATCGACTTTATGCCAGGTTCTCAAAGTGGGAGTTTTGGCTTGAATCAGTTGCATTCCTAGGACACGTGGTGTCTAAAGATGGGATTAGAGTTGACCCGTGTAAGGTTTCTGCGGTTTGTTATTGGCCTAGACCCACTACTGTTACCGAGGTTCGTAGCTTTATTGGGTTAGCAGGTTACTACATGAGGTTCGTTTAGAGATTTTCTTCCATAGCAGCACCCTTGACTATGCTGACTAGGAAGGATGTTCCATTCCAATGGTTGGATTAGTGCGAGGATAGCTTTCAGAGCCTTAAGGCCTTATTGACTTCAACTTCAGTTTTGACTTTGCCGGTCAAGGGTCAGAGTTTCACCGTGTATTATGATGCTTTCGGAGTTGGTCTTGGTTGTGTGTTGATGCAGCAGGGTCGAGTGATAGCATATGAGTCGAGGCAGCTGAAGGTTCACGAGCGCAACTACCTCACTCATGACTTAGAGTTGGCGGCGGTAATCTTTGCGCTCAAGATCTGGAGGCACTAATTATATGGAGTTCACTGTGAGATATTCACCAATCACTGTAGTCTTCTATACATTATGAGTCAGCGAGAGCTGAACTCGAGGTAGATGAGATGGATTAAGCTACTGAAGGACTATGATTTCACTATTCTATACCATCCGGGCAAGGCAAATGTGGTAGTGGATGCCTTGAGTCGGAAGGCGGTGAGTATGGGCAGCCTAGCTTCACTTTTAGTTTCTGAGCGACCATTGGCTTTGGATATCCAGTCCTTGGCTAACCGATTGCTTAGGCTTGACTTGTCAGATCCTAGCAGAGTTCTTGCTAGTGTTGAGGTCCGTTCTACTCTAGTTTATCAGATTCAGAGCCGACAGTTTGAGGATCAGAGTTTGTGTGACCTTTGTGATCAGGTAGTTTGGGGTGAGGGCAGGTGGGCTACTTTGGGTTCTGATAGTATTTTGAGGGTTGATGGGCGACTTTGTGTTTCGAGGGTTAGAGATTTGATTCAGCTGATACTTCGTGAGGCGCATTGCTCTAGATACTCTATTCATCCCTGCGCGGTAAAAATGTATAGAGATTTGAGACAATTTTACTGGTGGTGTGGTATGAAGCGGGACATAGCAGAGTTTGTATCTCGATGCTTGAACTGTCAGCAGGTGAAGTTCGAACACATGAGACCGGGTGGCTTGATTTAGTGACTTCCCATTCCTAAGTGGAAGTGGGAAGGTGTTACTATAGACTTTGTGGTCGGTTTGCCTCGTACTTCTCAAGGTTTTGATTCCATTTGGGTGATTGTGGATCGGCTGACTAAGTCAGCCCACTTCTTGGCGGTTCAAACTTCCTACGGTGCTGATAGGTTAACTCAGATTTATATTTGTGAGATTGTTCGGTTGCATAGGGTCCCAGCTTCTATCATTTTAGACCGCGATATGCGGTTCACATCTCAGTTTTGGAGGGCTATTCATCGAGATTTGGGTACAGAGGTTCAACTTAGTACCATTTTCCACCCTCAGACAGATGTCTAGTCTGAGAGAACTATTTAGGTCCTGGAGGACATGCTTCAGGCTTATGTTCTTGACTTTAGAGGTCCATGGGATCAGTTTGTGCCTTTGTCTGAGTTTGCTTATAATAATAGCTTTCATTCGAGCATCAGCATGGCACCTTTCGAGGGCTTGTATGGTAGGCATTACAGATCGCTGATTGGTTAGTTTGATGGGTTAGAGTCCAGACCGCAGAGTACAGATTTGCTTAGAGATTCTTTGGATAGAGTTTGTTTGATTCAGGATAGACTTAGAGCGGCCCAGAGTAGGTAGAAGGGCTACGCTGATCGTAGACTTCATGCCTTGGAGTTTAGTGTTGGCGAGTTGGTTTTTCTTTGAGTATCGCCCGTGAAGGGCGTAATGAGATTTGGTCAGTGGGGAAAGCTTAGCCCCAGGTTCATTGGGCTGCTTGAGATTCTACAGAGGGTTGGTAGTGTTGCCTACATGTTAGCTTTGTCTTTGATGTTTTTAGCTATTCACCAGTTTTTTATGTTTTGATATTCTGCCGGTATATTCCAGATGAGTCTCATATATTGCATTAGGATTTGGTTCAGCTAGATGAGATTTTATCTTTTGTTAAGGAGCCGATAGCTGTTATGGCCAGAGATACCACGAGTTTGAGATCTAGGGAGATCCCAGTTGTGAAAGTTTAGTGGAGGCATCATCCGGTCGAGGAGGCTACTCGGGAGACCGAGAGTGATTTGTGTGCTTAGTATCCGCAGTTGTTCGAGCCTTCAGGTACTCCCTTCTTCTTGACTTTCAAGGACGAAAGTCTTTTTAGTAGTGGATGTTGTGATGACCCTTCCGGTCATCTTTGCATTTACGTATTCATTGTACTATTAGAGCTTTCCTGTAGTGGCCCCAAGTCATTTATGGCTTAATGGGACTGGTAGTTTGGTGCCCTGGTCGTTCGTTTGGTCATTTTGGCCGCTTGCCTGTTTTAGAACTTTAACTTAGAATATCATTGACTTTAGTCAATATTCTTAGCGAACATGCTCAAAATTGAATTCTGACAGTTTCGTTAGCTCCGGAGCATTGAGTTTAGTCTTGTTGGACCTTCAGTTGAGGCCTGAGAACTTCCGGTGTGAGTTTTGTGTTATTTTCTCTGTTTTCAGGTTCTTTGGAGTTGAAAGTGTAACTTTGGGTGGCTTTCGATGATCGGAGTGTTGGATTCAAAATTCGATGATTCCATCAGCTCCAGAATGATGAGTTTAGGTTAGGAAGGTGGTTGGTTCGGGCCCCGGGTGAGCCGGGCTTATTTCGAGCCTTTGTGTTCTTACTCGTTCGTGTTGACTTGGGTCAACATTTCTTTGAAACGACCTCGTATGGAAGTTTCATCGATTCCGTGTAGTCCAGAATGTCGTTTCCACTCTGTTAGCATTATTGGTTTTTGAATATCAGTTTCTGATTGTGCCCAGAATGCCCCGTCGAGTTTTAAAAAGTTACAGATTTTTGGCTGTTGCACGTGCATGCCTTAGGCCTTAATCGCAATCGCGAGACTTCTTCCTCGCGACCGTGATGAAGTACCTGGTTCATTGTGTTTTGCAATCGCGACGTCCCTTGATGTGACGCGATGAAGCCCCTCCCTTATTGTTTATCGCGACCGCGTGGCTAGTACTCACGATCGTGATGGTCTAGCCAACATGGTCCTCGCGACCGCAAGGGGGTCCCTTCGCGACCGCGATGAAGGACCCCTGGGCAGTATATATCTTTTCCATTTTGTTTTTCCAGCATTTTAGCTCAAGTTTTCCCAACTCTAAAACAGTTAAACTCTCTCCCAAATTTGCTCCATATCAATCCTAGCCTTGGGGAAATCATTTGTTCATCGTCTATTAGTGATTCTCCGATATTTGGTAAGCTTCTTCCCCAACATACTTTTCCTTTTGTTTTCTTGAAAAATCCACCATTGTTGCTTATACCCAAAGCTTGGAATTTGTGGTAGATTCTTCCTCGTAGTTCGTGCATGTTCGTGGGTTTGAAGAATTCTCCGTCTTGGCTTAAATTCCAGCTTCTTGGTAGGTAATTCTTGCCTAATTTCCGATTTCCTTTCCTTAAATCCTTAAGTTGGGTTCTTGATTATTAGGGGCTGTTTTAGCCCAAAATTGTTGCCCAATTTCCTTGATTTCTTGGGCATGTACTCCTATGGTCTCGGTGATCATATTGTGCATATTTGTTTTTGGTTTCGGGTTGCGAGTCCCACGCCCCCACCGGTGACCTGAATTTTAACCCAGCTACAATTGTGGCGATATGGGTATCGTTAGACTCATTTTAATATTTTATCTTTGTTTTTGATAGTTAGATCATTATTTGGGTTCTCTCGGAGCGATTCGGGTTTGGACACTGTTGTTCGGGCAGTTTGTCATCGGACAACAGGTAGGTTTCTAAACTCTCTAGACTTAGCATATACCGGATAAAATTGTACTAGATGGCACCCTTGGGATGGGTTGTTAGGTTGGTACCACAGACACTGACCGCTTTTCCATGATTCGCTCTCGTTTCCTTCTTCCGATGTGTCTAGTATTCTCCGTAGTTGGTATTATCACCCTATGGTCCTGTGTGTCCTTGTTTGACTCTGGACCATAGATGATGGGTTATTCGGGGGTGCTCGTGAGTCCCGGGCATCGTTATCGTGATATTGCTGGTTATCTGTGTTGTAGAGCGATTGGAGCCTATGCAGGGCCAATAGGTTGATTGTGAGCTGCTGGACAACTATTTGTATTTGATCATATCATTTCCATGCATATAAAGAGGATTATCCACGTTTTTTATGGTTTTGGCTTCGGGCCTACTGGAACTGATTTTTCTAAACTTTGTATGACCCCGGGGCCCCATTTTTGACGGAAAATGATTGGTAATAGTTTGACTTATCATGTGGATCTTCTTGGGGTAAAGGAAAGTTAAATTATGATTTCTATCACAAGTTTTACTATTAATGCTAGACTCGGCAGGGCCATAGTGCTAGTTGAGTTTTATTACTGAATTGGGATGATTTTAGTCTCGGTCGGATCAAGCACCTGAGATGACTTTCTACTGTTTAGACCCGGTTATGCCCGGGAAACCTTGGAGGGGTTTTTGAGACATTTTTCCCACTACTTTAGTCCTGGACAGGCTCTGGGCATGCATATTCGAGACTGGGTCTCTAGCTTGAACCCGGACTAGCTCCGAATGACATGTTTTGATACTGAGTTTTAGTATGGGGTCTGGGACCTCCATGGATCTTGCCATTCCAGACCTGGGGCCTAGAGCTGCGTGTACTGGTGGGAGGGTATACAGAGGAGTAGAGGTATACGGGCAGTGTCCTTCCATGGAACCTACCTGCTGGGCCCGATCAACACCGGAGAAGGTACATACAGAGTTTCTATTCCACCCTGAGATCTTCATGCATCACATCATTCATTGTTTGAGATTCCACTCTTGTTTGCTGTTTGTTGAGTGTACGCTCCGGTTGTATGGGTGACCGAAGGGTTTGTTTTCACTTGTTTGCGTTCCTCGATTGTACGGGTGGCTGAGGGACTGTAGGTAGACTCTTGTTACTTTATCATGATACTATCCCTTATAACGGTTATGATTTTGAGAATATATACTGTAATGTTGTTTGGGCTCGGGTGATGGATTTCCAACAGCTATTCATCAGATGCCAGGTAGGTTACGGCTTACCCACCTTAGACTTTGCGTATATAAAATATAATTATACTATTTAGCATCTTTTAGTTGGATTTATTAGGTTGGCACCCCAGACCTTGTCTGCTTTCCTTCCGTCCGTTCTTATTTCCCACGTTTGCTTTAGTATTTGAGATAGTTCATACTATTATCCTTGTGGCCCCGTGTGGCCTTTGCTTATTCCTTTGGACCATAAATGGTGGGATATTTGGGAGATGTCCATGAGTCCTGGACATCGAATTTGCGATTATGAGCTGGTTATCTATGTTGTAGAGCGGATTGAGCTTGTACAGGGCCAATAGGTTGATTGTGAGCTGTTGAGCTATTGGTTATAATTGATCATACCATCATCATCATGCAAAGGGTTTTCTACATTGATTTATTAATACTATGGCTGCGAGCCTATCTATCACCAGTTTTCTAAATTTTGCATGGCCCCGAGGGCTCGTTTTTCGTTATAAATGGCTATAAATGGATTTTAAACTCGTTTACGGATCTTCTTGAAGTAAAAGAGAATTTTTGATAGTTTTTCACACTGATACTAGACTCGGCTGGGCCAGAGTGATAGACATAATTTTCTACAGATTTTGAATTAATAATAGACTCGGCTGGGCCAAAGTGCTTGACATGATTTTCTATTGATTTTAGACATTACTAGGCTCGGCTGGACCGGCATGCTAGACATGACTTTATTTACTAATTTAGACCCAGATAGATTCTGGGCACGGTTGTTGAGATACTGAGAGTTTGTATGTTGTCTCAAAGACTTCCATGGACCTTGTCGATCTGGACTAGGGGCTACGGGCTGAGAGTGCCAGAGGAGGGGTATATGGAGGAGTAGAGGTATACAGGGAAAGCTTTCCATGGGTCCTACCTGCTGGGCCTACGGGCGCCGGAGAAGGTGAATACATGAAATGATTGGGTCCATCGTTATTGGTAAACCTTTAGTGCCAAGTTTTGGGTTAGAAAACTTCTGAGTTTGGGAGTTGGAAATTTTGGGCTAGGATAGTCTTAGACGATTTCTGAGCGAGGTATGGTCTAGGACAATCTGGGTGAGGATTGGGTAATGTATCTTGTGTTGAACTAGTTTTTCTGTTATCTAAGACATTAAGTAGTCCGGGGACTTTTCGGAAATGAATTCGGGTAAGTAGAACTCCCAGTATTAAGGTTGACATGAAGGGGTTGTTCTGGAACATCATGACTTAAGGTGTGTTGTAAAATGGGAACTTTTGGGGGATTTTACGATGTTTTGTTCTATGTCAATCGCTATAGTGGTTGACGCAGCGCTACATCGACTACCACTATGGCAGAGAAATTCCCACTATAGCAGAAGTCAATATCAGTCAGCACCACCATAGCAGTTGGTTCCGCTATGGAGGCACCGCTATAGAGGTGTACGGACCGCTATAATGGATTAAGTCAGGATTAATGCAAAAACTTCCTCAAAAATATTCAGAATTTCTTAAGAATGTTTTGGGGAAGGGCACAGACGAAGGGAGGCGATTTCCTGTTAATTTCCACCAAACTCCATCGAAAAGGTAAGGTTTTAGTTTCCCATATCAGTATTTCGATTTCCATACCTTAGAAACTAAAATCTCGAGCTTGGGGGAATGTTTGGAATAACCTAGGATGGTAGAATCCGGTGGAAAAGGGGGAATTCTAGGTGTAGAATTCTTGGGTTATGCTTATTATCACTTTTGCATGATTAAAACACCGTTATTCACTTAATGTAACCGCTAAATGGTAGTCTTTAGGTGAATTGATGGTGGGAAAGCCCGGGAGATGGGTGGAATGATCATGGGTTGGCCTGGGGATTAGGATTTGAGTATAATCCAGGTATTTTAGGCCATTTGGATTGATTTTAGTTATTTATATTTGTTTTTAGACTAAGAACAAGTGAAAGCTTCGAAAAATGGGAAGGCTCCGATCCAGTAAAGTTTCCAACCTATTCGAGGTAGGTGATGGTTATTGTCTTGCCAAATGCAATGTATATACATGTAACTATAGCTTAGTAATGTATGTGCTTTCATGCGTAGAAAAGGAAGTTATGAATGTCCAAATATTTGGGGTGTCAATTATGTGAAATGAACTTGATTATTTCTTGTTGGTTGTACAAGGGTGTTTTCTGTTCATTTAATTATTGACTATTGGTTTTGTGTGACATTCGGTTGGCTCGGGTAATATGCCTGGTATAGTATACTAATGATTGGCTCGAGTACCATGCCTGGTAAAGGTTCTATATCGGTTGGCTTGGGTACCACACCTGGTACATGTTCTATATCGATTGGCTCGGATACTACACCTGGTATGAGTTTAATTATGCATTATTGACTGTGTTTGTCGGTGGTTCCATGAGTGGATCGGGTTGATTATTGAATATGTGATTGATCATATTGGTCCCTCAGAGGCTGGGTTGTTACACTTGAATATGGGGATGGTCCTGGGGTGGACCGGACATTGCATATTAACACTTAGATGTTGGTCTAGGTACCCTTAGTGGGTCCGGGTGATGTAAAATGATAGAGTGTTATTGTTATTTCTCATTGTTTAAATGGTTGTTGAACCTGTTCATACGATTGATAAGTTAGAAGATAGACTGAGAATCTGCAAATATATTACTGGTTGTTTTTACATGTGGTATTGCTTATTCAGTTTTGGTTTATTGTATATTTATTGTTTATTAGAGCTAGCCGATGATCCTAGCAATATACAATGGTTGTGTACTGATTTTGTACTTGTTTCCTTTTTATGAGTACAAGACATCTTCCGGCGGCTCCTACGCGACCTTAGATCTAGTCCCATCGATTTTAGATTTCAAGGGTGAGCTGCTTCTGTCGGGCTACCTTGTTTTCCTCCAGTTTAGTTATAGTCCATCTATTTCGAACTTAAACTCTTGTTATTTTTGGGGTTGTATCCCCATTTTTAGACATTTGGTAGATTGTTTTGGTACGATGACTTTCAGTTTCTAGAGGTAATTTTCGTAGGATAGTATTAGTTTTTGGGTTTAGATGTGAATGCTAGTTTATCTTTAATGCAAACTGGTTTTGAGATGTTAGACTTTACTAAGTGTTGGGTTGATATTGGTCCGCTCATCCGGGGGTTTCTGGTGGGTTCCACTCACGGTGGGTTGGGTCGTGACAAAGATGGTATCAAAGTCCTAGGTTCGTTGATCTCATCGTACCAAAATGGGTCTAGTAGAGTCTTGCATAATGGTACGGAGACGTTTGTACTTTTCTTCGAGAGGCTATAGGACTTTAAGAAACTATCTCTTCTTTCTTCCTTCATGCTATAACTCGATTCTAATTGGTATCTGGTGATACTATTGGTATCTAACTTCTTTCACTCATTTGTCTGCAGATGGTTAACATGAGGTGCAACGGAGTGAGAGCGACAAATCTAGTGGTGGAACCAACAACTAGGAGGCGAGAAGGGGGTAGGGGCAGGGGCAGAGGTAGAGACAGAGGAAGAGCAGCACCCGTTGGGGGTGAAGCTCAGGCAGCTGCTGGACCAAGAGATAGTTTCTGCACCCTAAGTTCCTGTGTACTTTTTGTTGATTTCTGTAACTACTTGCTTCTATTTCGTCTGTTACTGCTCTTTTATATTATATGTGCCTAGTCGGTCTATGATACCTACTGGGTACCGATTGCTTTGTAATTGGTGCTCATACCACACTCTGCATATTCTGGTGCAGATCCTAGCATGGGCCATCGCCGCTAGATCATTGTGATTCGTGCTCGGAGATCTTTTGGGGACTACTTCAGACTGAGGTTGAGCTCTTGGCGACCGGAGGTTAGCTTTAGTTTATCTTTTGCTTTATGTACTCTATTACCATTCAGAGACATCTGTATATATTATTTTGGATCGTTTGTACTCCTTATATGTAGTTCTGGCTCTATACTATGATATCAGGTTTTGAGATTTGGTTTAGCTTTCGCATATGTGTATATATTCCTGTTATCTATATTTTTATCTTGTTCCTTTGCATCCACTCGATTATATCAATTCTTCTGCTTAATTGTTAGCTAGTAGCCCATTACTAACCGTTCTGGGCTACAAAGATCAGTTCGCCTACTGGGGGGTTGTAGGTGCCATCATGACCGAGAAATTGGGTCGTGACATCTGGGTTCTTCTAGAACCATCCAGCGCAACAAGGTCGTATTGATAGATGAGGACGAAAGGGAATTATCATCGTTGTGATGATTTTAGGGTCGTTTGGGCATCGTTTGGAGTTATTAATTGACGAAGTTGGTGAGTTTTGGGGGAGTTCTTGGTGTGTTCATTAAAGAGAGAAGAAGAAAGAAAGTCGCCTAGGTACTCTATGCGTGAAAGAATTTTGGGAATATAAGAGAGCGTGGGGGGTGCATGTGTATATTTAGGGAGAGTAATAACATATGTATATGTGTGTAATATATGAGTGTGTATATGTATGATGAGAGTATATTGAGTGTATTGGGCTTGGTCGAGGTTTAATGTTGGGCTAGAAAATTAGATTTTTGGGCTAAATATAAGCTGAAATTGGTTTTGAAAATTCGATTTCAAGAATAAGAGTTTGATTTGGTCAATTTTGCAAATGTAGCTATTTAAGAACTGGCCAGTTTCATTTCTATTGTGGCCATATTCGATCTAAAAGGTGACCAAATCAAATCAATTAGAAAATTTAGGCTGTAATTGGAATAAAGATACACTAAATATGAACTGATTAATTGAGATTTTATTATTAAAACAACTAAAAATAATTATTTTGTCATACTAAATATTTATGCATTTAAAAATACTCATTCTGCAATTTATTTAACCGGTTAGATTATGTTTGAATAAAAAATGACAGTTTTTAAATATTTGAAACAATTTCAGAAAAATCCTTGAATGTCAATTAAAATTCATAAAATAATATACATCTATATATCATGAATATATGTAGATGTATATTTATTCATGAAGATTATAGAGTATCCTGTGATTACATTTTGAAAAATTCTTTTAATTGCAAAATTATTTATTGACAATTGTTTTAGAAATTAAAAGCTCAATTATTAATTCGATAGTGGGCAAAAATTGGGTGTCAACAAGAAGAACTAGAAATTTGTTAATTTCCAAGTCCTCAACAACGACGCCAAAAACTTGTTACGACTCCCAGCATACGCAAGTGTACGCAATCGTCCAAGTAGTATAGACTAGTGTAGTCCAGATATCATACCCAAGAGACTTTTTTTTATATAATTAAAATTTATGGTCCATGAACCTTTTTATTGATATCAATCAGAAGAAAAAGAAAAGAGGTCGAGGCCCAATCTGTACAAAAAAAGACACAAGTCCAAAAAGGAGCCCAGTCCAAAAAAGGAAATCTAGAGAGTTTCCTAATAAGTACACATATTTGATATTTGTCCCAGCGTGTCCTTTACTCTTCTCTTCCCGTTTTTGCCGCCTCTGAGAGATGTTTTTAGTGAGCTGTAGTGAGGAGTTCATCTTGTCCCTCCTTTGGATCATTTTCCAGCTCCACCCATGGCTACTATTGCACGAGCTCTGTCTATATTCTTCACTTGTAACTGGTAGGTGCTTCACAATCTCTTCTCTTTCACTGTGGTTGTTACCCTCTGGTTTCTCTTATGCACTTTCAGGTGTTCTGGGTTCATCCCCAAGGGACTGAAGTGACTTGCCTTTGTTCAGCCTCTGAAATCTCTGTAAGTTCTCTCTTCTTGCCCTTCTTGTCTCCTTTTTTGCTCCTCCTCCTTTGATTTTATTTTTACATTGTTGCAGGTGTTAGTACTTCTTCACAGTACTCCTCCATGTAGCTTCTAGATCTGGTCTTCTATGGCGGAAGGATCCATCTACCTCTTTTTTTTGGTGAAGTTTTTTGGTAGCTATAGCTAGACCTAGCTAGTTTAGGCACAATATTATTGTTTTCTTCTTGGCAAAAACTTATTTCTTTGTGTCTCTGCTTTCTCTGATTCCATTTAGGCTTGTATTTATTGGGACCCACTTTATGCTTATTCTAGTTATGTGAATGTGTTTCCTTTCCTCTGCTTATTGCTCTATGTGTTGTCATTGAATGTTGATTTTGCGTGTCCTTATCCTTATATTAGGAATCTATGATTTGTCCATGTTGATATACTTCCTTGTTATGATTGATAGCTCATTGAAACTGTGATACTCTCTTGTGTCTTGTTGCTCAATAACTTCATTAGCTAGAGAGTCAACCACTGTATTGCCTTCCCTAAAAATATGATTGATTATAGCCTATATAAGTTGTAACTTTTGCCTTATATCTTCAATCTTCTCTATTAACTCCCAAGTCATCTTCCACTGCTTCTCAATCATCTTTTTAAGAGATAGAGAGTTTGTTTCCATTGTAACCTCCTTCATGTCATTGTCTTGGCAGAACTCTAGTGCTTCTTGGATAGCTACATATCCCCTTAGATCTAGCATAAACTAGGTCTCCCTTCTCATCCCTTATGTAGAAAGTCATTGAGCTCACTCTTGGGTTGCCTCTGCATGCACCATCAGTGTTGCATTTGAGCTTATGTCTTTTTGGGAACTTCCAAGTTACATTATGATAATGTAGCTTGGTTTGTAGTCCCTTAATTTTGCTACAATGTCAGGCCAGTTCTCCTTCCCTAGCCTCATCCATGGATACAATACTTTTAACTATTTACTCACCATGTCTTTCACTTTCCAGACCATTTCTGTGAATGTAGCATTGCCACAATGCTTTATTCCATTCCTTCTCTTCCATAGTGTCCACATCACAATAGCTGGGATGGCTCTTTACACTGCCTCTGTCTTAGATGTTGAGTTCATAGTCCACCATGTATTTATGAGCTATTGTAGGTGCATATCCTCTATTTGGATCCTTATAAAAATAGCAAACTGCCTCCATATCCTGGAGGCTATGGGTGCTGTTAGAAATAAGTGTGCCATAGTTTCTTCTGCCTTGTCCTCACAACACCAACATCTAGAAACAATGTTGATTTTCACTCTCTTCAGATTATCATCAGTAGCAATTCTCCTCTTCCAAGCTTTCCAAATGAACAAAATGACTTTCAAAGGAAGTCTTTTTACCCATATCTGCTTGTACTCCACCTTTTCCTCTTGCTTTTGCCTCAATAGTTTACATGCTGGCTTCACTGTGAACTTTCCTTGAGTGTTACCCATCCACCAAGGCATATCATTCAAATGTGAATTAGAGGGAGGCTTGATGCACTCAAGGATGTTTTGATTCAATTCCTCTGATAGCTTGGTCAGCAACTTCTGTGTATCCCAATAGCCATTATTGATGAACTCTCTTACTTTTAATTCCTCTTCTACTGCATTGTCTCCCTCCACATAGTGTAGAGCTCCCTGCTTAGTCCAATTATCATACCAGAAAGTGGAGTTTCCTGCCTGTACCTACCACTAGATGTTGTGCTCCACCTCATCTTTTATGGTTAACATTTTCCTCCATATATGTGAAATACAATACCCTTTAGCTAAAATAGGGTAAAACTTTTTACAATATTTATTCCACATGAACTCACTCCACATTAATGACGTGGACATTCTAAAGACCCACCATAACTTAGCAAAAAGGTCATTGGACACTGCATGTAGAGATCTGAAACCAATTCCACTTTCTTCTTTGGGGTAGCACATGTTTTCCCAGGAGACCCTATGCTTTTTCTTAGATCCAGTTGCATTTGCCTAAAATAATCTTCCAAAGATCTTGTGTAGCTGATTGATTACCCCCTAGTGGGGGATTCATGGCTAGCAAGAGATATACTGGGATAGATAGTAGCACATGAGAAATCTATATCTACCTCCAAATAATAAGAGTTTGTTCTTTCATAAGCTCATTCTTTTTGTTACATTCTTCAACAAATTTTAAAAATGACTCTTGTTCTTCTTCCCATAAAAAACAATGCAACCTAAATATGTAAAAGGAAAAGAACCTTGCCTAACCTCTGTGATCCTTCTAATATGATAACATACTCCAGCGGGCACTTTGTCATGTTAATATACAAGGCTCTTCTCTAGATTATTCATTTGACTAGACACCAAGTCATAATGTCTAAGTACGTTCATCATTTTCCTTATAGAGGAAGGATGTCCTGAATAGAATAATATGGTATCATCTGCATAGGAAAGATGATTAATCTTAGGGCTTCATTTAGGTATTTCATATCCTTTGTATTCAGGGTCTTCAAAAAGTTTGTTCAAGCTCCTTGCTAACACCTCAGACACAATGATGAATAAAGTGGGAGATAGAGTGTCTCCTTGCTTAAGACCTCTAGTTGATTCGAAGAAACCAAATGACTGATCATTCATCAACACTGAGTACCAGTTATCTCCTATCAATTTTACAACCATTTAAATGATTCTCTCTGAAAAACTAAACCGTCTCATCACACTCACTACAAATTTTTGAGATATCTTATCATATGCCTTAGCCATGTCAATCTTGACTACTATATTATGCATCTTGTTTCTCCTATTGATATCTCTTATTATTTCTTGTGCCAGCAACACATTATTTGTGATACTCCTTCCTTTAATAAAACTAGTTTGATTAGGAGATATTATCCTTGGCAGGATTTTAGAAATCCTCCCATGCAAGACTCTGGATATTATCTTGTTGGCAAAAGTGCTAAGATTGGTTTCATATCTCCAAAGGTCTTCACCACTTCTTTCTTGGGAGTGAGCACAAGATTAGTGTGACTGATATACCTTGGCAGTTCTTGCCCACAAAATAAAGCCTTCACCATATTAGTGACATCTTCTCCTATGATATCCCAGCTGGTCTAAAAGAATTGGCCTGAAAATCCACGTGGTCCACTTGCACTGTATCTATTCAAGGAGAAAACCGCTTTCCCTGCCTCCTTCATTTTTGGAATTGATTCCATCTCCTCATTTTGTTCCTTAGTGATAAGATGTGGGATGCATCATATCATATCCTAATCATTCCCTTCTTGGTTTTCCCTGAACTGCTCCTTAACATTGACTGCTTCCTCCCTTATGTTTTGAGTGGTGGTGATCACATTCCCGTGCATGGTCTTTATTTCTGTGACTTGCAACTTTCTCCTTTTTCCTTTCACATAAGAATGAAAGAACTAGGTGTTCATGTCTCCAACTTTGAACCATCTCATTCCAGCCTTTTACCTCCAATATTCATCTTCTATGTGTAGGTACCTCTTGAAATATGCCTCTGCTTTTTTTAGGGAGGTCCTGTTATCTTTAGTAGGAGATATTTCCAGATGTATTTCTTTTGCTTTCACTACATCCTCCAATGTTGCAATCTGCTAAAAGATATTTCCAAAACTCTTTCTACTCCATTGTGCTAGAGCTATTTTGACCTTCTTCATTTTAGCATGAACAATAATGAAAATAGAGCTTGTGATCTCTTCCTTCCAAACCTCTTCTATGACCTTTAGAAAGTCTCTATTTTTTGCCCAAGAATTCAGAAACCTAAAAGGTTTGATTACATACTCCTGGGAAGAATTACAAAGGACATGCAGAGGAGCATGGTTAGACCCTTGTCTAATCAAGTGATGCACCTCACTATTTGGAAGAATTTGCATGAATTCATTGATCCCAAACAGCCTTTCAAGTATTTTGAAGATGCTATCCTCTTCAATTCTTCCATTACACCAAGTGTAGCAACTTCTTTGAAACTTCAGTTCATTAAGGGCACAAGAGCTTATACACTGAGCAAATTCAATTATTTCCTGTTGTGTCATTGTACACCTCCTAATTTTTTTGAATAATCCAATATTACATTGAAATCTCCACCAACTAGCCAAAGGTTTTCTGCATTCAAAAACCAGCCGCAGGAGGCTGATTTGAGCTGAAGCAGAATATGGTGCAATTGTTGCACACAAGCGGGCAATTTACAGGACTGTCACATGAGGACCCACAGGTTCATCTCCAAAACTTTCTGGATATTAGTGACACATTTATTCCTGCTAGAGTCACCACAGACTACGTGAGGCTCACACTTTTCCCGTTCTCATTATTGGGAGAAGCAAAGAAATGGTTAAAGGCAGAACCTTCAAATTCGATCACAACTCTGGACGACTTGGACATGAAGTTTCTCACTCGGTTCTTTCCTTCGGGCAAAACTGCAAAGTTGAGGGGTGAAATTATAAGCTTCAAGAAGAAGCCAAACGAGATCCTCTATCATGCATTGCTGAGATTCAATTCTCTTCTTAGGGATTGCCACATCACCAGCAAAACAATAAGGTATTAGCTAACACTTTTGTAGAAAGTCTTGACCATAATACAAAGATTTTGCTAGATTAAGCGGCAGGTGGTCAAGCTTCGGAGCAAACCTATGATGAGCTTTATACTCTCCTAAACCGTAGTGCACAAGGTAATCTAGAGTGGCAAGGTGACATGTCCAGAAATATGGTAAAAAGGCATGCAGGTATGATCGAGGTAGATAGTGTCACAACATTGGCTGCACAGTTGGCCACGTTTCAGAATCAGGTGATGACTTAGTTTAGCAAACTGAGTATGGTACAACCTCAGGCTTAAGTGAATGCAGTGCAGCAGGTTCAAACTTGGTGTGAAACTTGTGGTGTTAGAGGTCATTCAGCAGAATGGTGTGGAGCGAACCTCAACACTAGCAAGAACTCTGCTCGTATCTGACAAGTCAAGTCTAACCAAATCCTTAGCCAAGGACTAGATGTCCAAGGCCAACGGTCGCTCTGACACTGAAAGAGAATCTAAGCTGCCTATACTCACTACCTTCTGGCTCAAGGCATCTGCTACCACGTTTGCCTTCCCTGAATGGTACAGAATAGTGAATTCATAGTCCTTCAGTAACTCAACCCATCTCCACTGCCTAGAGTTCAGCTTTCGCTGACTCATGATGTACTGAAGACTATGATGGTCGGTGTAAATCTCACAATGAACTCCATATAGGTAATGCCTCTAGATCTTGAGCGTAAAGACTACCGCTGCCAACTCCAAGTCACTAGTGGGGTAGTTGTGCTCGTGATCCTTTAGCTGCCTCGAAGCATATGCTATCACTCGACCCTGCTGTATCAACACACAACCAAGACCAACTGATGAAGCATTATATTACACTGAGAAGCCCTGACCCTCAACTGGCAATGTCAACACTGGAGCTGAAGTCAATAAGGACTTAAGCCTCTGGAAACTATCCTCACACTGATCAGACCACTGAAATGGGATATCCTTCCTAGTCAGCCTAGTCAAAGGTGCTGCTATGGAAGAAAATCCCTCAATGAACCATCTGTAGTACCCTGCCAACCCAACAATGCTGCGAACCTTGATAGGAGTAGTAGGCCTCGACCAATCACGAACAACTACAATCTTTCCTAGGTCCACTATAATCCCATCCTTAGATACCACGTGTCCTAGAAATGCTACTGACTCAAGCCAAAACTTGCACGTTGAGAACTTGGCATAAAGCCGATGATCTTTCAAAGTCTGGAGTATAATACTCAAGTGCTGCTCATGCTACCTTCTACTTCGCGAGTATATCAATATGTCATCAATGAAGACTATCGCAAATAAATCCAAGTACAACTTGAGCACCCTATGCATCAAGTCCATCAAAGTTGTGGGGGAATTAATCAACCCAAAATACATCACCATGAACTCATATTGGCCATAACGTATCGTGAATGCTATCTTAAGGATGTCCTCAGCCCTAATCCTCAACTAGTGGTAACCTGACCTCAAATCTATCTTAGAGAACACATTTGAACCCTGGAGCTGATCAAACAAGTCATCTATACCCGACATCAGATACCTGTTCTTCATAGTCACCTTATTCAGCTGCCGATAATCAAAACACATCCGCATCGAACCATCTTTCTTCTTTACAAATAGAACTGGAGCATCCCAAGGTGACACACTCAGCCTAATAAAACCTTTAGCTAACAAGTCCTGAATCTGAACCTTAAGCTCTCTCAGCTCAGTTGGAGCCATGCGATACAGAGTGATGGAAATGGGCCTGGTACCCAACTCTAACTCAATGGAAAAGTCTTTATCACGCTCAGGTGGGAGTCCTAGCAAGTCGATCAGAAACACATCTAAGAACTCCCTAACCACAGGGACTGACTTGGGAGAAAAATTATCAGCGCTAACATCCAGGACATATGCTAGATAAGACAAACACCTGCATAAAATCAACTTCCTAGCCTGAAGGCAAGAAATGATCCCAGATGGTGCGCAGCTAACAAAACCCTACCACACAACCGGGGATACGCCAGACACGACTATGGTAAAGATCTTAGCATAACAATCCAAAACTTCTCGGCGAGGGGATAACCAGTCTATGCCTAGAATCACACCAAAATCAAGCATGTCTAAAATCATCAAGTCAGCCCAAGTGTCAAGATCACTAACAACTATCAAGCAGGATCTAACAATCCAACCCACTACTAAAGAATCACCTATTAGGGTAGCAACAGATACAAGAACAGATAATGGCTTACTATCCAACCCCAAACAAGGAACAAAGTAGGTAGATACATATCAAACAATGCTAAAACTTATTGGCAGTAGATAGAAATTGTACCTGTAATCACCACATCTGAGGCCTCTGCATCTGGTCTACTAGGGCCGTATAAAACTAACGCCGACCTCCACCTGACTGACTGTCATCCCAACCAGTTGTCCTTCTATGCTGGGCACACCTCTACCAGGGACACTACCCCTTCTGACCAGTGGCTGCACTGACCTGAAAGGTTGAGCGGCTAACTGAACTGTACCCCATTGGGGGCACTCTCTGGCAAAATGCCTAATGATACTACACTCATAGCAAGACCCTGATGGTCCACCCTATCGAGATGAAATGGCTGAACCAGTATGGCCACCATAGCTTGCTTCCCCAGATGATGTACCCCTCGAAGACTGACTAGTGTAACCATGCTGACTACTATGACTCTGATCAAACTGAGGCCCAATAGAAGTCTGAAGTGATGCCTGAATTGGCCGACTAGACTAACCCTGATGATGTTATGGCTAATATCCTCTGCCTTACTGACCTGAACTATTATCTCCGGAGCGGGAACCACTGTAACTGCCCTGATAGTGTGGCCTCTTATCTATGGCCCTGGGGTCTTTATGATGAAAATTCTCCATAGTGCGGGCATGGTCTACTATAGCTTGAAATGGTCTCCCACTAGTAACTAGTATCTCTGCAATTTATCGAAGCTCGGTCCTCAACCCCCAAATAAACTGACGAACCCTGCCTGGCTCTGCAGGGATAATCATAGCCCCAAATGGAGCCAACTGGTAAAAATGGGTCTCATACTCAGCCGCTGACATAGCTCCCTGCATCAATCGGGTAAACAAATCTCTATGGCTCTCACAGTCACTCTGAGGAAAGAACTTGGCCATAAAGGCCTCATAGAACTCTCTCCAAGTCAACTGAGGAGACTGAGATGGTCTGCAAGCTACCTGGGCCCTCCACCAAAGCTTAGCTTGGCCCTTCAGCTGATAGGTGGTATAACCTACTCTGTGAGTATCCAATATACCAAGATGATAAAGCATCTCCTCGCAAGTAGAAATGAAGTCATAAGCATCCTGTCTAGGAGCACCAGAGAACCTCGATGAGGATAATCTCAGAAATTGGCCCAGATCCTTCTTCTCTGACTCTGTCATAACTGGGCGAGGATCAAGAGGCTGAGCAACTGTAGGCACTAAAAAAACCTACGCATGGGGTGCCATAGTAGCAGGATTCGCTCCAGAACTCTGAATACCCAGGGATGCCCTCTGAGCGGATGTTTATGCTATATCTTAAGGCTGACCCCCAACCATACTCAACAACTAAAGAAGCATACTCTGGATATCTGGTGTAATAGTTAGGGCTGGTGCTAATACAGATGATGCTACTGGCCCTGGTGGCACCTAGGCTGCTCTCTGGTCTATGGGCTGCTAATTCGGAACTGGCTCAGGCTCATACTCGGCCTTAGGAGGTCTAACTGGTGACACTTCTCAGGCATGTCCTCAACCCCTACCTCTATGGCCACCCCGGCCCGTAGCTGGAGTCAGGTGTGCTGGTGTCGAAGGCTCACCCTCATCCGCTGCTGAAGATCTTATACGAGCCATCTGTGGAAAAGTAAATGGAATAAATAAGATTCAAGGAAACCATCTAGGATAAGACGCATGATATAGAAGCAAGAAAAGAGTCATGTTCCCTAAAATGCCACTGTAGCCTCTTAAAGATAGAGTACGGAAGTCTCCTCCCTGATCTGCAGGACTCTACTAGACATTGGATCTTATATCGATTACACCGGTGAACCTAGGTTCTAATACCAAGCTGTCATAACCTGATTTCTCAGGTCATGATGGCACCTTTAATCCCCCATGTAGGCGTACCAATCCCTATAGCCCAGAACAGTTAGTAATGTGCTACTAATAAAGTGAAGCACGTAAAAGAAAGAGTAATAAGCGAAAGAATATAAAAAAGACATAAAAAGAGGAGACAACCTGAAATATATATATATATATATATATAAGCTAAACCATCCCACGACCTAGTATCATAGTATAGAAGCTACTACTAAAAGTACAGACAACAAGAGAGTGCAAAAAAAGAATATACAACTGTCTTTGAATGGAAAAAAGAGTACATAGAGCCCAAGGAAGAGATAAAAGCCAAGCCTCTATCTTCAAAAGCTCACCCTATGTCTTGGATGTCCAAAGTTGCACGAGTTTGTGCATCAACGATGATAGCTCACACTTAGATCTGCACCAGAAGATGCAGAAGTGTAGTATGAGCACCAATTGTAAAGCAATGGGTACCCACTAGGCATCGTAGGCTGACTGAGCATATATAAAATATAAGAGCATTATAAAGTAGATAACAAAGAAAGGGTCACAGAAGCAAACAGAGATAAGTACACAGAAGTGCCAGTGGTACTGTATTGTCACGACCCAACCCACCGTGAGTGGCACCCACCCGAAACCCCCGGATGAGCAAACCAATATCAACCCAATACTTAGTAAAGTCTAATAGCTCAAAACTAGTTTGCATTAAAGATAAACTAGCATTCATAACTAAACCCAAAAACTAACAATATCCTGTGGAAATTATCCCTAGAAACTGAAAGTCATCTTATCAAACCAATCTACCAAATATCTAGAAATGGGGATGCAACCCCAAAAATAACAAGAGTTTAAGTCCGAAACAGATGGACTATAACTAAACTGGAGGAAAACAAGGTAGCCCTACAGAAGCAGCTCACCTTTGAAATCTGGAATCGCTGGGATTAGATTTGAGGTCACGTAGAGCCGCCAAAGATGTCCTGTACTCATTAAAAGGAAATAAGTGCAGAATCAGTAGATAACTACCATGTACTGGTAGGATCATTAGCTAGCTCCAATAAACAATAAATATACAATAAACCAAAATTGAGTAAGTAGTACCATATGTAAAAACAACCAGTAATATATTTCTAGACTCTCAGTCTATCTTCTAACATATCAATCGTATGAACAGGTTCAACAACCATTTAAACAATGAGCAATAACAATAACACTTTACCTTTTTACTTCACCCAGAACCACTAAGAGTCCCTAGACCAACATCTAAGTGTTAACATGCAATGCCCGATCCACCCCAGGACCATCCCCATATTCAGTGTAAGAACCCGGCCTCTCAGGGACCAATATAATTAATTACAAATTCAACAATCAACTTGGTCCACTCATGGAACCATCGATAAATACAGCAAAAAATGCATAATTAAACCCGTACCAAGCGTGGTACCCGAGCCAACCATTATAGAACCTGTATCAGGCGTGGTACCCGAGCAAACTAATATAAACCTATACAAAGCATGGTACCCAAACCAACCATTAGTATCCCGTACTAGGTGTGGTACCTGAGTCAACCGTTAGTACCCCGTACCAAGTGTGGTATCCGAGCTAACCGAATGTCACACCAAACCAACAATCAATAATTAAACAAACAAAAAACACCCTTGTACAACCAACAAGCAATAATCAAATTCATTTCACATAATTAACACTTTAAATATATGGACATTCATAACTTCCTTTCCTAGGCATGAAAGCACATGCATTATGAAGTTATAGTTACATGTATATATATTGTATTTGGCAAGACAATAACCATCACCTACCTCTAATATCTTGGAAATTTCATTGGATCAGAGCCTTTCCATTTTCTGAAGCTTTCATTTGTTCTTGGTCTAAAAATAAATACAAATAACTATAATCAATCCAAATGGCCTAAAATCTGGATTATACTCAAATCCTAATCCCCGGGCCAATCCATTATCATTCCATCCATCCCCTAGCTTTCCCACCATCAATTCACCTAAAGACTACCATTTAGCGGTTAGATTAAGTGAATAACAGTGTTTTAATCATGCAAAAGCGATAATAAGAATAACCAAGAATTCTACACCTAGAATTCCTCCTTTTCCACCGGATTCTACCATCCTAGGTTATTCCAAACATTCCCCCAAGCTCGAGATTTTAGTTTCTAAGGTATGGAAATCGAAATACTGATATGGGAAACTAAAACCTTACCTTTTCGATGAAGTTTGTGGAAATTAACTGGAAATCACCTCCCTTCGTCTATGCCCATCCCCAAAACATTCTTCAGAAATTCTAAACATTTTAGGGAAGTTTGTGCATTAATCCTGACTCAGTATACTATAGCAGTCCGTACACCACAATAGTGGCACTGCCATAGCAGAACTGACTGCTATGACGGTGCTGACTGATGTTGACTTCCGCTATAACGAGAATTTCTCTACTATAGGAGTAGTCGATGTAGCGCTGTGTCAACTGCTATAGAGGTTGACATGGGACAGAACCTCATAAAATCCCCCAAAAGTGCCTATTTTACAACACACCTTAAATCCTCACGTTCCGGAACAATCTCTTTACCTCAACCTTAATATCGAGAGTTCTACTTACCCAGATTTATTTTTGAAAAGTCCCTCACACTCTTTCATGTCTTAGCTAACAGAAAAACTAGCTCAACACAAGATATATTACCCAATCCTCACCCAGATTGCCCTAGACCATACCTTCCTCAGAAACCATCTGAGACTAGCCTAGCCCAAAATTTCCAACTCCCAAACCTGAAATTTTTCTAATCCGAAACTTCGCATGAAAGGTTTACCCATAACGACAAACTCCGTTGTTATGATAGATACTAATTTACCCATTGTTCATCCTCAAATGATCAAACCCAAAAAAGATGATTTAAAAAAGGGAAAGTGTAGTACATGTATCCTCAAACAAGTGAGGGTACTTGTCCCGCATGTCCTTCTCAGTTTCCCAAGTAGCTTCCTCAGCCGGACAATGCTTCCATTGAACCTTCACTGACCTGATCTCCTTTGTCCTCAATTTTCAGATATCCCGAACAAGAATCGCAATCAACTCCTCTTCGTATTGAAGATCTTTGTCTAGCAAACTAGAATCCCATTTGATAATATAATCCCCATCCCCATGGTATCGCTTCAGCATGGATAAATGAAAGACTAGATGGACTCTGGATAAACTGGGCGGCAGTGCTAACCTTTAATCCAAGCAACTTCTCTGGCTGGCTGTGCCACCCCCTGCCCATGCTACCATTTCCTCGATCTCCCTGACCTCCCTAAAAGTTACCTCGTCCACTTTGTGGATAACCTCTAGCATAGCCACCTCTACCTCCTAGAACCACAGCCTTTGACTGCTGCTATGTCTGATTACCTACTTGCCTATGAGGGCACTCCCTCTTGAAGTGACCCGGATCACCATAATGAAAGCATCTGTAGTAAAGAGTAGGCCTGCTAGTAGAAGTATAAGAAGCCCCCTGGCCTCTAGGAGCTGAAAATTGACTGGCTCCCAGACGACCACCTGTAGAAGCTGGAAGGGCTGACTGAATAGGGCAGTCAAAATACACATGCTGGTTGTGACCCCTAGAGTATGAACCACTGTAATTACCTTCATTATAGGACTTCTTGGCTAACACCTTAGCCTGCCCAACCTACCTGACCCCTTTTAATTTCTTCACATAATCCATCACCTCATTAAAAAATTTTCCTGTTGAGGTCATATGCACAGACAACACCTACAACTCAGTATTCAAACCCTTCACAAATAGACGAATCCTCTCTTCTTCCATACCTAGAAGTTGAGTAGCAAAGTGGGACAAGGAATGAAATTTAGCCTCATAGGCTAAAACCGATATGTTACCCTACTCAAGATCTAGAAACTTATCCTTTTTGCGATCCCTCAAGGTGCGGGGCACATACTTCTCTAAGAAAAGGGCATGAAATTGCACCCAAGTCAGTGGAGGCAAAGCTGATGGCCGACACTCTACATGAGACCTCTACCACTGCTTGGCATCACCCTGAAGCTGGAAAGTGACAAACTGTACCCCATGTTGATGCACAATGCTCAACTTATACAGCCTCTCATAACAGTTCAGAATGAACTCATAAGCATCCTCTCTCTCAGTACCCTGAAATGTAGGTGGTTTCAATTTCAAGAACTTAGTCAGCATCTCATGTTCATTCCTAGTCATAACCGGACCTAGCATCAGACAAAAGAAGTCATCAGTACCCGATGCTACATCCATCCTAGGAGCCGCTGCAACCACTAGTTCGGTGCCCAAAACCTAATTTATTGTACCCGTAGGGGTGGCTCCAGCACCATCCATCCCACTTAGAAAAATCTAGACTTGATAAAATGCCTCAGGGGTTATAGGGGGAAGGCCTACACCGCCGGCTAGTTCCACCTCCTTTTGTTCCTCGCTGATCTTAAGCGTAATTACACACTTAAGTGTCATTATCTATGCGCATTTAGCATAGATTTGAGGATAACTTGGTGTGATATTAAGGTATATATTTTGTATGTGTATTTGGTTGCTTAAGTATATGTTTAAAGTGTTTAAGGTGCATTTGTAACAAGTCAAGAGTCAAAATGATCAAAAAGAGTTTAGATGAGAAAACTAGCCTTGCTAGCTTGAGCTATGCGTATTCTAGTGTACTTTGATGAGCTCTATTGTGTTGTATGGACTAATGTGTGTTATGAATTGATGTAGGAGACCATTGAAGTATATATGGAAGCTAAATTAATCCTATAAACAACCCACAAGAAGTGGGGAATCAAGGAACAAGTGTACAAGGAGAAGAGAGGAAAAAGCGGACGAACCTTCACGTTTGGAGGGGGCCATGCGCCGCACCCCTCAAGGCTGAGGTGGAGGCCATTCCTTGAACACTCTAAAGCTGAGTTGGAGGCTCATCCTCTCACCCCCCATCGTGGAAGTCCACTGGTTTGGTCACACGGCCAGCCACGCGACGTGACCTCCCTAAAACGTCCGAAATTGGGTTTTAACTTGGTTTAAGTTGGGGGAAAAGTTGTAAATGCATATGCTTTTCATAGGACAGACTATGGACGACCTAAAACACTTTAAAATGATTACTTAGCCACATTTACGCACATCTTTGGAAGAATACACGAATCGGAGAGCAAAGGAGACATCAATGAGCTCAAACTAGGGTTCTTTGTTCTTTAACTTTTCTTTCTTATTGTTTTACTTTATGAATTCATCAATGGTGATTCTTTGTAAGACAATGAGTGGATAAAAACCCTCTTTCTAGGGTTGAGGCTATAATATAATTGCTTGATTATGATTTTATAGTTAGTTTATATGTTTATCATATCATGTGATTGTTCTTACATTCTTATTTTACTATTCTAAAGCATCATGAACTTTAGTATAAATCTAACTCTCGAAATAAATTGACCATAAGAGTGGAGGGATGGAATGAAGAACGTAGGAAGTGTTAATCATATCTTTTATTGTTAGTTAGCAATTGTAAAAGGTGATTCGTGGTTAGGATAGCGATATACCTAAATGCCCCACTTGGTTAATAGAACGGGAAGATAGTTGAATGCATCCGAATTAAAGACTCACATCCTTGCTCAACGATGTAGTTGTGAGATTAATTTAGGTAGATGACCTAGAGAATGCCCATTCCCAAGTTATAATATCAATCTCATAGATCAATGATCACGATAAACACCAACATCGGCTATAAACCATAGTTAAGCATCAATGTGAAGTAAATGTCTCAACCCTGGACTCTCCATATATTGTTTACAATCTGAATTTCATATCGTTGTCATTTTTAGTATTTAGTTTATAAAAGAAAATCTCATACTTCTCTTGGTTACGAATCACACTTGTTTAACTTTAATAGTAATAATTAAGTTGGATTATTTGCTAAACACCAAGCCCCTGTGGGATCGATATTCGACTTGCAAGAGCCACTTTATTACTTGCATGACCATGTACACTTGCATGTGTGCTTGGGAGCAACAAGTTTTTGGCGCCATTGCCGAGGACTTGAAAAATTAGCAACCTTCTAATTTTTGTTTTTACTATTTCGTTTGACAAGTACTGATAACTTGATCTTAGCTATTGAATTTGCAGATAAGGTTTTAATCTCAAGCAAGTTGGCAAGGGATAAAGAACTGGTTGATCCACTTCCTGAACCTGACCAACACTTGCAGCAAGCAAGGAGAGAAGCATCACTTCTCAATCTAATCCCGCAAGGTCAACAGGCTGAGACTATTCCTACAGTCATGGTGGAGGAACAACCACCAACCCACATGATAGTGCACGAAGTGGAAATCCCACTCGCAACTAATGTGACCTTCTGTATTCAAAAACCAGCCGCAGGAGGCTGATTTGAGCTGAAGCAGAATATGGTTCAATTATTGCAAACAAGACCCATAGGTTCATCTCCAAAACTTTTTGGAGATTAGTGACACATTTATTCCTTCTAGAGTCTCCACAGACAACGTGAGGCTCACACTTTTCCGATTCTTATTATTGGGAGAAGCAAAGAAATAGTTAAAGGAAGAACCTTCAAATTCGATCACAACTTGGGACGACTTGGCAAAGAAGTTCCTCACTCAATTATTTCCTTCGGGCAAAACTGCAAAGTTCAGGAGTGAAATTATAAGCTTCAAGAAAAATCCAGACGAGAACCTCTATCATGTATGGGAGAGATTCAAGTCTCTTCTTAGGGACTGCCCATATCACCAGCAGAACAATGAGGTATTAGCTAACACTTTTGTGAAAGTCTTGACCATAATACAAAGATTTTACTAGATTCAGCGGCAGGTGGTCAAGCTTTGGAGCAAACCTATGATGAGCTTTATACTCTCCTCAACCGTATTGCACAAGGTAATCTGAAGTGGCAAGGTGACATGTCTAGAAATATGGTAAAAAGGCCTGCAGGTATGATCAAGGTAGATAGTGTCACAGCATTGGCTGCACAGTTGGCCACGTTTCAGAATTAGGTGATGACTCAGTTTAGAAAATTGAGTATGGCACAACCTTAGGCTCAAGTGAATGTAGTGCAGCAGGTTCAAACTTGGTGTAAAACTTGTGGTGTTAGCGGTCATTCAACAGAATGGTGTGGAGTGAACCCGGAGTCGGTGAATTTTTTGGGCCATGAACTAAAAAATAATCAAAATTATGGTAATACCTACAATGGCAACTAGGGGAATAATCAGGCTCACCCACAACAGTTTCAACAGCAGCAAGGTGTGCTATTAAAACACTCAGTCCAGTAATATTGAGGAAATATTGGAAAAGATCATGGCTAATCAAGCACAGATTGCTGCTGATCAAGCACATATGGATGCTGACATAAAAAATCAGCAGTTTGCCACAAAGACATTAGAAGTGCAAATGGGTCAATTGGCTCAGGCATAAAACACGAGACCTCAAGAGGGTTTACCTAGTGATACAGAAAAACCAAAGCAAGTGATGGCAATCACCTTAAGAAGTGGTAAAGATTTGACTGATGCACCTCCAAAGAAAAATCATGAGGTGCAAGATGAGTTGATCACTGCCAAGCAGACTGAGTCCAAAGAAGCTGAAAAAAAGAGGAAGTCTGAGTACCCTAATAAAAGACCAATTGAGAAGCTTCAAGATAGACCACCACTACCATTACCTCAAAAGCTCATCAAAGCCAAAGAGGATACTTATTTTAAGAAGTTCTTTGACACGTTCAGAGAGCTTCACATTAACCTTCCTTTGTTAGATGTTTTACAGGGAATACCTAAGCATGCTAAGTACTTGAAAGATGTGGTGGCAAACAAAAGAAGGTTGGCATATATTGAGACTGTGGCACTTACTGAAGAGTGCAGTTCAGTGGTGATGAGCAAGATGCCCAAAAAGCTCAAGGATCCTGGGAGTTTCACCCTCCCTATACAAATTGGTAAACTTGATATTGTCCAAGCCTTGAGTGACTTGGGGGAAAGCATCAATTTGATGCCCCTTTCATTGTTTAATACTCTTGGGTTGGGGAAGCCAAGTCCCACATCAGTTGTGCTACAGATGGTGGATAGAACTTGAGTGGTTCCCAAAGGAATCATTGAGGATGTTCTCATCAAGGTTGGTAAGTTCATTATTGTTGCTGACTTTATTGTTCTTGATTATGATGCATATGACAGGGTACCAATAATATTGGGACGTCCATTCTTGGCTACTGATGGAGCATTGATTGATGTTAAAGAGGGTACGCTTAAGATGAGACTGAATGATCAAGAGGTGGTCTTTTGAGTGTACAAAACATTCAACACACCCTCACACTATAAATATTTATGCATGATCACAGCTATGGAAGTAGATAAGTGTGGGGTGGAGAAGCAAGTACCTCTAATTACCTCTTCGGACTCACTCATGGGGTTGCCCAAGATGACAAATAAGTCTGAACCTGCAAGACTTGAATGCAATCCTGAGAAGGTAGGTGTAAGAAAGGCCACAGACCTCAAGGGTGAGCATAAGAAAGGTCAGAAAATAAGGAGAAGATGGGCCCCGAGTAGGAGGAAGAGAATGAGAGAATGGGAATAAAAGTTGTGATCTGAGTCATGCCGTGACGACAAATCAGGAGCTGCTTGGGAGGCAACCCAAGTTAAGGTAGTGTTTTTAATCTTGTTAGTTTTTCTTTAGTATCACTTTTGATTTTGATTTCGTGTGATGTCAACAGGTTGAAGGAAAGTATGAGTACCTGAGATCTTAGTTAAGAAGCATGAAAAACACTAAGTATGGGGTCCTCCGGATCCCTTTGATGAACTTGATGCTACTAGCTAGGTCTAGAGGCCTCAGGGAGTATTTCTATTTTTACTTTTAATTTATACTTTGGGGACAAAGTATGGTTTTAAGTGTGGGGTGGGAATCTTCCAATTTGGTTAGGGTGTGCGCTATAGGATTTCTATGTTTATTTATTTTGATTAAATTGAAAAAAAAATTACAAAAAGATTTTATCTTTGTTTGTTTTGTTTTGTGTTTGGTCTGTTTAATAAAAGCGCACTTCACACACTCCTCAATTTTTCTTTTTGGTTCTTTTTCGAGAGGGAGCCCTTTGAACCCAGTATCCTTTTTATTTTTTTAGGAGTAAATTTAAAAATTTTATCATTAGGAATAAATAGAGATGCTCTTGCTAGATGCTACATATGATTACTTGTTGCAAGTTGGTGTTGAATTATATGGCATG
This sequence comes from Jaltomata sinuosa, assembly GCA_003996215.1. NCBI lineage: Eukaryota > Viridiplantae > Streptophyta > Magnoliopsida > Solanales > Solanaceae > Jaltomata > Jaltomata sinuosa. Next base: position 217,720 of record QJPP01001230.1, on the reverse strand, counting down.
ATTTGAAAAATTGAATGACTACTGTGAGACACCTAGGCTCTTTTATCTGAATCTTGTTGACATAAGTTTGAATTTTTGCATTTGCTTGGTTGAGAGTCTATAGATAGCCTTCTTGATTTGAACATGTCCCAAGTGTGAGTGAGGTTTTTGTTATATTCCATGTTGCATTTTGGTGTCTATAACTTGCCCCGTGTATTTGTAAAGCAAAATAAAGAATGTTGAGTTTAGGAGATGATATAGGCATTTCTTTGATAGCCATGTTTTACACCATCTTTATCTACCCTCAGTGCATGACCTTATCTAGACATGTTGAGTCTTTAGCCTATTCTTTGTTAGCCTCATATATAGCTTATTCCTATTCTTTTAATTGCCCGCAATTTGATCCAAAACTCCTAAGCGCTTTAGTTGAGAAATTAAGAAATTAAGGAGTGTAAAATTGAAGAAAGAAAAGTGAAGTTGAAGCCCCATGGAAATAGATTTGGTGCGTTGAAAAGGTTTATGTGTTATTAGTAGGGAGTAATGTAATGAATAAACAAATTGATCAAAAGAAGCGAATCATGTGTTGATAGCAAATACTCTCTACTAAATATGTGTAAGCTAGCTTAAAAAGATGGAGAAAAACAAAATAAAGCTGGGAAGATAATAATGGTGTAAAATAGGTTGGTTGGAGATGATATTTGATGTAAAATGTGATGTATTAAAGCGCTTAGGGAAGATAGTCACTATTCTTGACCAAATAGTTCCTACCCGTCCCTTAGTCTACATTACAATCCTTAAAGTCCTACTTGATCTTGATCTTTGACATTCTGATATTAGTGGAGTACTACACTACGGGCAAGACTATGGTTCATATTAGTGACATGTGAATTCTTTGTGAGAGTGAGCGAAATTTGATTCTTACACCCATCCTTGTGATAATTTGCATAGGTGTGAGTGAATATCGGTAACTCTCTTGTGGTGAGGGCGCTTATTTGATGATAGATAGGTGACTTATATGATCTCTTTGTTGAGTAATGTGCATGAGTTTTCCAACTGAGTAGAGTCAATTCTTGAGGCTAGGGAGTCTTGTAGTAGTATTCATGTGAATCTAGTTGTAATATGGCATGCCAAATGTAGAACTTGCTATTCATGTAGTCGTTGTAGTTATAGCTTGAATGTATTAGTGTTAATAGGAATGTTAGAGTCTTCCTTGATGGTGATTCATGTAAAGAGTTATTCAAGGATGAATAAGGCTTTAAGTGTGGGGTGGTGATCTTAGGCGTAATTACACACCTAAGTGTCATTATCTATGCTCGTTTAACTTAGTTTTGAGGATAACTTGGTGTGATATTGAGGTATATATTGTGTATGCGTGTATTTGGTTGCTTAAATACATGTTTAAAGTGTTTAAGGTGCATTTGGAACAAGTCAAGATTCAAAATAATCAAATAGAGTTTAGACGAGAAAACTAGCCTTGCCAGCTTGAGCTATGCGTATTCTAGTGTACTTTGATAAGCTCTATTGTGTTGTATGGACTAATGTGTGTTATGAATTGATGTAGGAGACAATTTGAGGATATATGGAAGCTAAATGAATCCTACAAACAAGCCACAAGAAGTGGGGAATCAAGGAACAAGTGTACGAGGAGAAGAGAGCAAAAAGTGGACGAACTTTCACGTTTGGAGGGGGCCATGCGCCGCACCCCTAAAGTCTGAGGTGGAGGCCATTCCTTTCAAACCCTAAGGCTAAGGTGGAGGCTCAGTCTCACACCCCCATCGTGTAGGTTCACTAATCGGGTTTTAACTTGGTTTAAGTTGGGGGCAAAGTTGTAAATGCATATGCTTCTTATGGGACAGCCTATGGAAGACCTAAAATACTATAAAATTAGCACTTAGCCACATTTACACACATCTTTGGAATAAGACACGAATTGGAGAGCAAAGGAGACATCAAGGAGCTCAAATTAGGGTTCTTTGTTCTTTAACTTTTCTTTCTTGTTGTTTTACTTTATGAATTCATCAATGGTGATTCTTTGTAAGAAAATGAGTGGATAAAAACCCTCTTTCTAGGGTTGAGGATACAACATGATTGCTTGATTATGATTTTATAGTTGGTTTATATGTTTATCATGTCATGTGATTGTTCTTGCGTTCTTGTTTTACTATTCTAAAGCGTCATGAACTTAAGGATAAATCTAAGTCTCGAAACGAATTGACCATAGGAGTGGAGGGACGGAATGAAGAACGTAGGAAGTGTGGATCATATCTTTTATTGTTAGTTAGTAATTGTAAAGGATGATTTGCGGTTAGGATAGCGATATACCTAAACGTCCCACTTGGTTAATAGAACGGGAAGATAGTTGAATGCATCTGAATTAAAGACTCACATCCCATCAACGATGTAGTTGTGAGATTAATTTGGGTAGATGACTTAGAGGATACCCATTCCCAAGTTATAATATCAACCCCGTAGATTAACGATCATGATATACACCAACACCGGCTATAAACCATATATAAGCATGAATGTGAAGTAAATGCCTCAACCCTGGATCTCTCCATATATTGTTTACAATTCGAATTTCATATAGTTGTTATTTTTAGTATTTAGTTTACAAAAGAAAATCTCATACTTCTCTTGGTTACGAATCACACTTGTTAAACTTTAATAGTAATAATTAAGTTGAATCATTTGCTAAACACTAATTCCTTGTGGGATCTATATTCGGCTCACAAGAGCCACTTTATTACTTGCACGACCACGTACACTTGCGTGTGTGCTTGGGAGAAATACTCGCCCTCCTCAAGAACAACCTCAACTTCCTCTTCAATAGGATCCTTGGGTGGGGGAGGGGTCGCCTCTCTTGGTCCAGCAGCTGCCTGAGCTTCACCCCCAACGGGGGCTGCTCTTCCGCTGCCTCTACCTCTGCCCCTGCCCCTGCCCCCTTCTTGCCTCCTAGTTATTGGTTCCACCACTAGAGTTGGCGCTCTTACTCCATTGCACCTCATGTTAACCATCTGCAGACAAATGAGTGAAAGAAGTTAGATACCAATTTGTATCACTAGATACCAATTAGAATCGAGTTATAGCACGAAGGAAGAAAGAAGAGATAGTTTCTTAAAGTCCTATAGCCTCTCGAAGAAAAGTACAAACGACCACGGCAATAACAATATATATAATAGAAACACAGGTAAAAGCACTCCAAGTACACCTAGATAATGCAGTGCAATGCATCATTAGATGATACGATGTGGACTATGGCCAATGCAGAAAAGTAAAAACCCAGTATTTAGTACCCCAGGCACCCGGAAGGAACCTCGAGCTCATCAACATATGCAAAAATGTAAAACCTGGATATGTGCTCCTCGGCCTCCCAGAATCATACCTCAGACACCTCAACAAGAAAGTAAAATAGATAAAGGGTCTGGAAAGATCCCTTGGACCGACATAACAGTAGTACTTTACTTTCCTTTGAAAACTAGTGGTTAAGTAAAATCTTGAATTCAGACCAAAATCCCGTGTTTCTTTCATTTCCAAAACTAATAGCCATGTAATGCAGTAATGAGATATGATTCCATGCTTAGAGAATATCAGTCACTCAGGGTAAAGCATCCTCCAAACAAGATAACTGACTTGGTACTCTGTTTGGTTCACGCTATAGCCTCGGGCCTACATATATACCAATATAAGAATAAAAGGGTGAAAATGGAAATAAGCCAAGAAAACAAGTAAAAGAACCTAATCATCCTCTAAATCTTCCCTAAATCATTCTAAGGATTCTAGGCTAGCCATAGCAGACTGCAAGATCCTAAACTAAGGATAAACATGATGATACTACTCTACAGTCTCGAAAATGGCAAGATAAGCATAAACAGGGTCAAGCCTAATTCTAACCTAATCCTAGCCTAACGTTCAATTAACTCATAACATATAAAATCAACTAAGCCAAGTCTTAAAATAGTATTCCATAACCTACCTCAGGGCTAAATGTAAACACGAATCGTCACTCATATGCATTCTCCTTTCGAAAATCCTCAGAAAGTTGCCATGCTATCAAAAACATAAAATAGGGGTCAAGATGAGAAGAATGACACCCATATCACTATACATAAATTTGGGTAAAAAATTGGGTCGAAAAAATGACCCTCGGGCCTGCGTGATAAAATGGAAAAAACATTTCGCAATTATGATTACAACAGGTTTATAAACCCATGCCTAAAATTTAAGCATGAACGAGACTCATTTTGGGGTCCAAACAGACCCAAAGTCCACTCTAATCACCAAGGATCACCATGCAATTGGAGAAATTAACGGAAAGAAAATGAGAAAAAAAGGTAGAATCAACACTAGAACAATGAGAGGACAAGAATTACCTCGAGAAGGCATGGAATCAATGATAAGGGGCAATTTCTCCCTCTTATCCCAGCTCTCAAATGGGGGAAAGAGTTTTTGGAAATGGAATAAAGTGAAGAAGAAGTTTAATTTAAATTACTAGCAATTAGTGCACCTGCACTCAAAAATAGCGCAGGTGCAGCATCACCACTGCACCATGAGCACTGCAGGGGCGGTGGTAAATGATAAGTTGGTAATATACCAACTTATTGGGCCTTTATTTATGAATTATTTCCATATTTTGATGAGAATTAGAGGTACTTATTGTCTTTATTGATATAAATGCAGGTATTCTTGGTCGAGAGAAGAAAGCAAAGGAATTGAATCCAAAGAGCTTGAAAAGAAGTTAAAGTGTGAAGTTCATTAGAAAAGAGGAAGAAATTATCAAGAAGGGGCAATAGACATGCGAGCCGTACAAAGGCACCTGTGAAATGCAGGTGCCATAACACAAGGAGAATCAACAACTGCCTGAGTAGTGACCAATGTGCGAGCCGCACATCGCCAGATGCGATCATATCTTTCTTTGCACTTGGATCATACATACGGCTGGACTTTACTGTTAGGAGAGAAAAGCACATGCGAGCCACACAATGTAGGGTGCGATCGCATGTGCCTTCACACGTCAGTCGCACCATCCCCGAAGGGCATTTTTGTCCAAAGTCATGTGACGTATTTGGGAAGGTTCTAAAACATTTTTTGGGGTGTTCACCTGGGATACAATTCAGTTTTTACTTTTCCCAAGGAAGAGCATTGAGAGCACACTTTCTCTTTTCTTCTTCCTTTCTGAAAAACATCATTTGTAAAGATTTTGAGCATGAAATTGCAAATTAGCTTAATATGAATGGAATTTTGAGAAACCCATTTGGTATATTCTCTTGTTCTCTTAATAGGGGTATGTGCATGATGAGTGTTTGAATATAGGTGTGGGTATTGATTGATTGTGCTTATAATTGATTATTTAGTATAGGTCTATTGAATTCTTTATAGTTTAATTAGAAAATTGATGGTTTCAAACATTGATTGATTTTATAATTTTTTTTCTTGCTTGAAAGAGGAGTTCATAAATTGGGTAAGAATTCAATAGTGGGGATTTGGAATTTCTACCATAGATTAAGGCTAGAAATAGCTTGATCGAAGGAAATTCCCATCTAAGAATCTAAGCTAGAAATTGTGTGATTTACCCAAGTATTAATTGGTTATTTTATGGTAAAGCTATGGAGCTTGAGCAAAGTCCATGGTACATATATTTGAAGGGTTTAAAGAGTACAAAATATAGCTATAACCAAGCTATCCATACCTATAATCGAAAGTTTGCATGATCAATTAATTCTCTAGCCCATCGTAGAAACCTATCGGAAGCATACCCATAGTCTTCCTTCTCTTGATCATCAAATTGTGTTTACGATTGTTCTCATGTTGAAATTGTGATATTGTTAATTCCCAATCCTTTTTACTTTTGCTTGGTTGAACACTTACTCGATCTAGTGATCGTAATTCGATAATTTATTGGCAAATCATTACTCCATTCTCTGTAGATACGACCCTAATATCCGTTGGATTTATTTATTATTTTGTACGATGATTGTTACCACCTACTACAGAAGAGTGCTTTTGAACATCATCAAAAATGGTACTGTTGCCGAGGAATGGTTCTTGATTTGCCATTTGATTATCATTTATTTCACTTTTGTGGAGTGTTTTTTCTCTTTTACCTTTTTGTTGTTTGTGTCATTGCGAACAGGGTGCCATTGCATGAAGCGTGGCTAAGGTTCAAGAAAAATCTTCTATTATCTCCAAACCATGGGTTGTCGGACAATGTTCTCCTTCAAAGCTTCTATAGAGCTCTAGACTCTATGAACAAATCAGCGGTGAATAACATCACGGGTGGGATACTTATGGACCAAAACTATGGTCTCGCTGCAACCCTCTTAGATTGAATGAAAAAAACTAATAGGGCATGGCATACTAGAGAAATCAATGTTTCACCAGGTGTTACTTCATATATTATGACAAGTGATATAAGGAGAAAGGAGGAGGAAAGAGTTGACACCATGGCCAAAATAATGATGCAAATTGATCTATTGGCCACACATATGATGGGAGCCGGTACCAAGAGTGTCAATGTTGTAGGTACTTATGGTTTGAATGACCATGATAGAGTTGGTACTCATACATTGAAAGATGAGGAGCTTTGTTTTTTAGCAACAAGTTCTCGACCCGGATATCAAGGTACCAACTAAGGTCCTTAACGTCTGAGAGACTAGAATCAAGGTTAGAACCAAGACAAGAGCCCTCAATGGAAGGATAAAGAGCAAGTCAATAGAGAGAACATGAGAGAGACGGTGATCATTACAATAACCATAGTGCTAATCCTTATGTGCCTCCACCAAAAGCCGATGTATCTCCTTATCAACCAAGTGTGAGTAACCTCGGGCATTCTACGATTGAAGACATGTTGTATTAAGTATTAAAAAGAGTTAAATCAATGGATAGCAGGGTGAAAGATTTAAAAAGTGAGGTATCCACTCTTCATCAAATGGTGAGTTCATATTTTGCATCTGTCAAGCACTTAGAGGCTCAAATAAACTCTCTCTCTTCTCAAATGAACCCATATTTGAAAGGTACTCTTCTAAGTGACACTATTGCAAACCCAAAAAATGATGGCCATGTGATGGCAATTATGACTCGAAGTGGAAGAATGCTTAGTAGTGTGATAAAACCAACCATGAAAGTCATGAGGGAGCAAGATGCAAGATAGAAGAGGAAGTCGTGATTGAGAAAAAGAGTGATGAGAGTCCGGATATTGGGGTGAATCTTAGTGCACCCAATGTGATTGTTGATGATGATAGCCCATAGGAGGAGAAGGATGAAGCAGTTGCCTTCTCAAATTACTATTGAGATTGAGGAGGAAGCTCCAAGTGTGCCAAGGCTGTTGCCTACAAATCCTCATCCTTATTCTCAGAGGTTAATCAAGAAAAAAGAAGATAATCAAGAAAAAAGTTTGTAGACATGTTAAGCAAACTATCCATCAATATTCCTTTGGTTGACACTCTTATACAAATTCCGGGTTATGCTAGTCTGAGTCCTCTGTCGCCTTCTCTACATTGGCAGGAATGTCATCATCCACCGCTCTATGTAACCTAGTCATACTTTGCAAAGGTACCTCGCATACTTACTCAAAGAATAAGTCGCGTTCAGATCATCTAACTCCTCCTGAGTAGGTGGTCAACCTGCACACCTCAGTTGTAGCATAGCAATGCCATACATATGGCTATCATAATTTTTACTTTGAGCATTATGCTCGATAACGGTATGAATCAGCCAATGCTGAATGCTGGGCTCCTTTGTATTCATCACATCAACTCCCTTGAGATTCAAAAGAGGTCTACAATCAGCCTCCTCTTCCTCAACAAGCAAATCTCTAAAGTATTGGGTCATGAGACCCCCAAATCCATACCTATGGCCCTCGTGTAGTCGTACCTTTTTCTTCGATGACTTTAACACATCACTTACATTGATCCTCACTCCCTTCATCAAAGCATAAACTAAACACAACTATCTCTAGTCAAGTGACCAAAAGGGAAGGTGCAATGAGTGCCATTCCGAGGTGGCGAGTCCACCTAGAAACTGATCTCGAGCCACAAAGAGTGTGGAATATATCTTTATAGGGAGGCCTAATGTTCAATTCCCTCAATGGATTAGGATCCACATTTAGGATGCCTAACAATCAGTTCAACACAGAAGCAGTGAAATCCACAACTTGGCCCCTTATCTTTACTTGGTTGCTTCGACTATGGGGAAAATAGTTGACCTAGACTCTCTAAACCAAATTAAGATTGCATTCCACAGGCTCATTGAAGATAAAATCCATCCCAAGTATATGTACCTCCGCCGATAGGTTAGCTCTATATATCTTATCATTTAGGAAGTACTGGGCTTCCTTATTTTGCTTAAACCATCTCTCTCTATCCTTCTCAACCTAGAATAAACCAAACCTCTTTGCAGGCTTGGGAGGGGCAGATTGTCCCATCCGGGACCTTTTGTTGCTATAGCTTATCGATGCTCCTTTACCCTTTCTTATTTTTGTAGCTATTTTACCTACAATACAATATAGACTCGACCCAATATCCTAAAGGACTAGCAAGATTAAGATTTAGGGGAGGCTGGAAATGAACCCACTTAATTTGCTAGAATGGTGTTTCTAGTCTCAATTTTGCGAGTACTCAGACTTTCCCTCTTGAAAAAAATCATTGACTATACCACATTACAAGCACTTTATATCAAACACTCATCAACAATTAGCCCCCATGAATACACTAGCAAAAATTTCATCCATTTTCAATTTTCATATGGTCATTCATTTTTAATTCAAAAACTTTAGCATAATCTTTCATCTTTCAACTAGCACAATGCTAAGTGTACTTCTGCCTAAATTTTTCAACAAAAATAGAAATATCAAACCCTAAATAACTACTTCTATACTTCAACCATAACAAGGCTTATCAATTCAAACAAGTTCTCATAATTTTCAAACTAAGGCAGTGGTGAAATCATGATTGAAGCATAAGTGAACTAAAAATTCTTACATTGCACTTGTTGGTGGAGTAAAAAAAAGAGAGAAAAGTTGAAAAAAATTGAGTGCAATCGCGGTAGGGGGAGAGTGCTACGGAGTTAGCGGAACATTTCTCTTTATTTAGGGTGATTAAGGATGATTTTTTCTGAATTGGTATTTAAAAAATTCCCATGGGTCGGGTTGATCCAGTAGCTTTAATAAACAATTTACCCAAAATATGGTGGGGTGCCATGTCGATCCCAACTCACCTACTATATAGTGTTCCGCTCTGCCCAAAGTGGTAACTTGGTATCACGATGTGGTGCTTTGCACACTAAAATCCAATTTTTTGATCTTTCTGAAGTTTCCACTCAGAGGCATCGCGGGCTTCAGAGTGGTAACTTCCATCTGTGTCACAGGGCTCAATACGCCAAATGCATAGCACAGTGCAGACCTTATTTTTTAATACAGTTTTCTTACCTTGGGTTTTTTATTTCCCAATGATGACTTTTTTAGCATCCTTAGCACCTGCCATGCACCAAAAACAACAAAAACATTAGAAAAGTGGGTTGCGTACCACCAAGCTACTTAGTTTCTGTCGTGGCATGACACCTTTTTTTGCATTTTTGTCTTATATTCTTTTATCGTATACTATTACATTTCAATCACATGCTGCCTCCCAAGTAGCGGTAGATTCAAGGTCGCGGCATGATGCACCTTAACTTCAATAACTAGACATGGCAATTGAGGTTTTTTCCTTTTCAAATCCTCAACCTAATAGTGCTTCATTCGTTGCCTATTTACCATGAATGTTTCACTCTTGTCTTATTTCCATAACTTTACAGCTCTATGTGCAATCATCCTCACCACCTCAAATGGACTAGACTACTTTGAGCGAAGCTTTCCAAGAAAAGCTTTAGTCACGAATTGAATAAGAGAACCTTTTGGCCTAGTTCAAAAGAGCATGGAAGGATATGCTTGTCATGCCACTTCTTTCTCTTCTCCTTGTAGAGTTTAGTATTCTCATATGCATGCAATTGAAATTTATCAAGCTTTTGTAGTTGCAACATATGCTTCTGCCCATCTAACTCTAAATCAATATTGAGCTTTTTGATTGCCCAATAAACTTGGTTTTCTAACTCTACCGGCAAGTGATATGCCTTACCATACACTAACTGATATGGGTATGTCCCAAAAGGTGTTTTGTATGCAGTACGATAGGCCCATAGCATATTATCTATCATGACTACCCAATCTTTCCACTTCACATTCACTATCTCTTGCAGAATCTGCTTCACCTTGCAATTCGGCACCTTTACCTGACCACTAGTTTGGGGATGATATGTAGTAGAAACCTTATGCCTTACCCCACACTTATCCAAATGATTTCAAAACCAATTATTGATGAAGTATGTATCTCCATCACTAATGATTGCCCTTGGAGTTTTAAACCTTGTAAAGATATGCTTCTCCATAAATTTGATCATCAGTTTTGCATCATTGGTGGAAAGGGAAATGGCCTCCACCCATTTAGAGACATATCAACCGCGATAAGAATGTACTTATTGCCGAAAGAGGGTGGAAAGGGACCCATAAAATCAATACCCAACACATCAATGATCTCTACCTCAAGAATGTTATTCAAAGGCATCTCATGCCTTCTCGAAATAGTCCGTATTCTCTGACATTGATCACAACCCTTTACATATGCCAATGCAACCTTAAACAAAGTAGGACAAAAGAAGCCATATTGCAATACTTTTTGTGATGTCCACTAACCTCCATGATGTCCACCACATAGGGAAGAATGAAAACTCTCCATGACCTTCTTCATTTCATTCTCTAGAATGCATCTCCAAATCACTTGATTCGGGCCTTGTTTGAACAAATATGGCGCATCCCATACATAGAAATGAGAATCATGATAGAACTTCTTCTGCTGGTTGTTTGCTTCAGGCGGATACACCCAATCACTAATAAATTCACTATATTTGCATACTAAGGTAGCTCTTCCATACTTAGTGCAAGGAGTTGTTCATCAGGAAATGTCTCACGAATCTACCTATCTTTAGTCACATGCAATCAATCTTCAAGTCTAGATAAATGGTTTGCTACTTGGATTTTTGTAACCTTTCTATCCTTGATCTCGACATCAAATTATTGCAACAAGAGAATCCACCTATTAAGCTTCAATTTTGCATCTATCTTGTTGAATAAGTTATGAATAGCAGCATGATCAGTGTGTACAATCACCTTAGTCCCCAAAAGATAAGACCAAAATTTATCAAATGTATACACTAATGCTAGCATCTCTTTCTCAGTCACCATGTAATTTGTTTACACAGTATCAAGAGTCTTGCTAGCATAGTATATAGAGTGAAAACCTTCTTCTTCCTTTGACCCAAAAATGCCTCCATAGCAACATCACTCGCATCGTACATAAACTCAAAAGGTAATTACCAATCAGGTGTAATGAAGATGAGGGCTTCTACCAATCTCTTACTCAGCTCCTTAAAAGCTTACATATAATAAGTAGATAATTCAAACTTTAACTCCTTCTCTAAGAGTCTGCACATAGATCTGGAAATCTTGGAGAAGTCTTTGATAAAATGCCTATAAAAGCTCGCGTGCCTAAGAAAACTTCTTACACCTCTCATAGAAACAGGAGGCTGTAGCTTTTCAATCACTTCAACATTAGCACGATCCACCTTAAGACCTTTCCTAAACATCTTGTGACCAAGGACAATACCTTCATTGAACAAAAAGTGGCACTTCACCCAATTGAAAACAAAGTTTGTCTCCTCATATCTAGCCAGGAAACTGTTAAGATTTTGCAAACAAGCTTTAAAGTGTTTCTAAAGACCAAAATATCATCCATGAATACTTCCACAAAGTCCTCCACCATATTTGAGAAGATAACTATCATACATCTTTAAAATATTGCCAGCGCATTACAAAGTCCAAAGGGCATGCTTTGAAAGCTTATGTGTCGTATGAACAGTGGAAATTCATCTTCTCCTGATCTTCTGGATAAACATATAAGAAATAGTAGTACTCTTGACATGCTAGTCTATCCAACATCTGATCAATAAAGGAATAGGATAATGATCTTTGCAAGTAGCATCATTTAATTCCCTGTAATCCATGCATATGCACCACCCAGTGACTGTACGTGTAGGGATTAGCTCATTTTTCTCATTTGTAATCATTGTCATCCCTCTTTTCTTAGGGACAAATTGTACAAGGCTAACCTACTTGCTATCAGATATTGGGTAAACCCTACACACGTCAAACCACTTTATCACCTCTTTTTTACCATATCTTTCAAGATCAGATTTAACCTCCTCTGAGGTTGAATAGTCATCTTGTACCCTTTTTCCATGAAGATTTAATACATCCAAAAATCTAGGCTAATCCCATGAATATATGACATCTGCCTACCTAGAGTTTGCTTGCATTTTTTCAACACTACTAGGGCCTCTTTAACTTGAACATCAGACAAACCTGCCACAAGAATAACTATTTAAGTGTCATTTCCCCCCAAGAATGCATACTTGAGATGAGATGGAAGTGCCTTCAACTCTAGCATAGGAGCTTCCTCCATAGACGGCTTAGGAGGAGGCCTGCGGGGCCTATTTAGGGGCTCAAATTTGCCCTACCCAGAAATAATACTAGCAAGATCCAAGTAAAAACCATCTCATAAGCTGAAGCATCGGCAAAAAGATCTTGACCCATAAGTTCTCTCTCCAATAAATCCTGTAATGAAACTATTTGCAAGTCAGAATCAAATTCTATAACAGTAATGGCGGACAACTCCTCATATATAGAAGGTAGCTTCAAATATTGATACACATCAAATACCTCTACCTTTTCATGTGCTCTCATAGTAAGTTGTCCTGCTGCAACATCAATAAGTGCTCTGCCCGTCACTAGGAATGGACATCCAAAAATAAATAGAACTTTAGGGTCTGGCTCAAAATCTAAGATAACAAAATCTATCGAAAATATAAGAGAGCCAATGTGTACCAACAGTCCTCTATCACTCTATCTGGTCTACCCAATAATCTATCAGCCAACTGCAATACAACTATAGTAGGATGGGGGCTACCAAGTCACATCATCTTGAAGATAAATAAGGACATCGAATTGATACTAGCCCCTAGATCAGACAATGCTCGAGCTACCAACTGCTACCTAATAGTAATCTCAATAGTGAAACTTCTTGGGTCCTTCAACTTAGATGGAAACCTATTCTGAATCTGAGAAGTGCACTCCTCAGCAAGTGCAACCGTCACATACTCAGTCAATCTGCTCTTATTTGCCATAATGTTCTTGATGTACTTAGCATATTTGGGGTTCCCTTGCAAAACATCAATAAGAGAAAGATTAATGTGAACCTGCTTCGATAAATCAAGAAACATTTTGAAACTAGGTTTCTCTTTCTGCTTCTTCAACTTCTGTGGAAAAAGAGGTGGTGGTTTCACACTAAGAGCCACATCTTGACTTTTCACCACCTTTTCATGTTCCGCTTGCTCATCTTCAATTCAACTATCTCTTGAGATACTTTTTCGGTACCAGCTTCTCTATCTCCCTACCACTATGAGTAGTGACTGCATTCACTTGCATAGGATTTGGATCAGCATTACTTGGTAAACCCCCTTGGGATCTTGTATTCTGAGCTCTGGCTATCTAATCCATTTTCTTTTCAATATTCCTGATTGCAAGTTGCTTATTTTTCATGTCTTCAACCATCTTTTCTTGATCCTTCATGATCTTTTTCAATATCTCCTCTATACTTGGTTGAGCATTGGCTTAGTTACCTATTGCTGCTGCTGATGTACTATTGATTTCTATATTGACCATGATTATAGTTCTGCCCTTGGTTTCCACCCCATGACAAGTTGGGGTGATTTTGCATATTCAGATTATATGCTTTGCCATAATTCTGATTTTCTCCTCTCTGTGTATTCCCCACAAAGTTCATTGAATCTGGATTAGCTTCTTAGTACTCTCATAAATGATCACCCCACAAGTCTCACACCATTTTTTCTTTGGCTATACTATGTTCACCTGTGCCTAAGATCCCCCAAAGTCAAATTATTAAGCACTGTAGCCATAGTAGTAACTTGTTTCTTCACAGACGCCATATGTGCCATCAGAGCTATCTGGTTATCTAATTCTAATATGCCTGCAACTTTCTTTGTTGGGGCTCTGTTGGAGTCTATATTCCATTCCAAATTACTCTGTGCTATTTGTTATAAGATAGTATACAACTCATCGTATGTCTTCTCAAGTGCCTAGCCATTTGCTGCACAGTCTAATAAAATCTTCAATTATGAATCAAGACTCTCAATAAAGGTCTGCACTAACACCTCATTAGTTTATTGATGATGTGGGCAATCTCTAAAGAGATATTTGAACCTTTCCCCAAGCTTGGTATAATTTTTCTCTATCTCTCTATTTGATTCCCAGTATCTCACCTCTCAATTTCGCAGTCTTCCTAGATGGAAGGAAGTGAATGAAAAACTTCTTAGCAAGATCATTCCACATGGTGATAGTGTTGTACGACTCATATTTAAGACACCTCTTTACTTCCCCAAGAAGAGAAAATAGACAAAGAGTAAGTCACACATAATCGACTGAGACTCCAACAGGTATATATGTATCACTGATCTCCAGAAAAGTCTGGATGTCCTGCTGTGGATCCTCATGTGAAAGGTCTGTGAACTGTTTGCTACAGACCTGTTTGCTAGATTGCAAGAGTTGCACTATATTTTATTTAAGCTCAAATCAACCTCATGCTTCTAGTTTCTGAATACTAGATGTGACATTGGTCACTTGTGAGATGCCACTTTGCAAACTGCCTTAGGAGATGCCATTTTTACCGAAATAACCTTACACTAATGTGCTTGCTAGATCTGATTCAAATAAAATTGCTGAAGAGCAGCCTCCTTTCTTCTCTGATAAAATAGTCGCTCAGGCTCAGGATAGGCTTCGACTATTTCTCAGTGATGGGCTAGCGTGTTTGCAGAGTAGAGATTGTACCTATAAAGTTAACAACTAAGATCAAGTTATCAACACCTGAACAATAAACCCGTAAAAGAAGTGTTTTATCCTTTTTCAAAATTTGAAAATAATATTTAAAAGAAAATGGGAAATGGTTTTCGACTTTGAAATCATTTCAAAACTTAACGAAAGCTCTAAAATAATTTTTGAAACAAAAATAAACAGAGTCGCCACTTAATTTTTATAAAAAAATTAAGAAAATTTTCAAAGACTTAAAAATAAAAATAAATTATTAAAATATAATAGAGAAAATAGGTAAAAGTTTAAGTAACGTCTTAAGAAGGGTGTTAAAGCATTTAAAACGTCCATTAAAAATGGCTGACCAAAATGATTTGACTAACTCAAAAATGACTAATTGTTACAAATAATTGATTCTCATGAAAGTAATAAAGATATTGAATGCACATAGTTTCAAGTAAAGAGATAAATGATACTATCTAGATAAAGAAAAATTACTTAGAGAGATTATTTTTAAAAGAAAAGGATTTAGACAATTTTTATATTTTTCTAATTAAAGGTAAATAATAAAGAGTTGAAAATTTATTTGGAGACGAACATTATTCAAGAAAAGGATTATTTGAAAAATACAACTAAAAGAATGCCCCTTTTAGGCAAAGGTTTTTAAAAGACTCATCTTTATTAACAAGTATTGAAAAGCAAGACCCATATTTTTTAAAGGAAAGATATGAAATTAATTCAAGAGAAATTTGCTTATAGGTAAAAAATTGAAAAAATATTTATTCTTAATCAACTTAAAAGGGTAAATAATAAAAATATTATTATCTTAACTAGGTAAAAGAAAATTTTATTTGAAAGGTAGTTTTTAAAAGACGTGGATAAACCCCAACATTATGAACAATGGTAAAATTACTTTGTAATAAAAAGGGTTTGAAAGAGTGTGATTTTATTTTACCAAAATGAGAAGTGAATTAAGGATAAGAACTTTAGAGAAAATATTAACTTAAAAAAGTAAGGAAAGATTAAGGAATTGTAAAGAAGCTCTTGTTTTGTTTTTCAAAAGAACATAATTTTTTATGATAAAAATATTAACACATATTGAGAAAATGACATTAAGCCAACAAAAAGGTTTTTATATTTAAAGAATAAGGTGAGAAAATTGAGTGAAAGAAACTTATTTTTATCTTGTTATCATTTCTTTTAATTCTTTAGAAAATTGATTATGAAGGTCCTTTATATCCTGTTTTTGATAAAATAAATTAAACAAGAAATCCCAAAATAAGTGATAGAAGAAACATTGATAAAATTTGAAATGGCAACACTTAGAGGATTTATTTAGACTAAGTTAAATCAAAGTTAATTACAAATAATTAACATGCATTAAAAACAAATAAAGATATAAGGAAAGAATTGGGCTTTTTAGGCCTATTGTTTGCTATCCGAGTTTGAACTTGAGATACATTGACTTTCAGCCCATTTATTATTGGTATATCAGTTGTATACTACAACTCTTTCCTTCACTACATTTCTTGTATATCTCACACATATATAACTGTATATCATTCACACGTGCATATATTTTGATCTTCAACCTATATACTAGCTTCCCGTTCTTCATATCTTGTCATGTATGATGTATATTGACCCATTTGGATTTGAAAGAATCTTGGCTCAAAATGCTTTGGGCTTAGCCCAATAGAGTGATGCAAGGGGTGGATTCCAACATGAACTCACACAAAATTTCATATGCCAAATGAACAAAGATAATAATTAATGCTAGAATTAAACCAAGTACTTAAATTTGAAGAAATCGGCAAAGATCAAATGCACAAAGCTATCAAAGAACAAACAGAGTTCAAAAATCCTAAAGTTCCGGAAAAAGATTTCGTTTAAAAAAACTTCCACACTTTCACAACAAAATTTAATGAGCAAGCAAGACTGGAAATACTCTTAGGCATGTGCACATAGGAAAGAAAGACAATTCTATCTTAAGATGAAGTAATTCACATCCCGAATTTTTGACTTTGGAAAATTTCCAAAGGGCAGCCCCAAATTGTACCTCATAGATCTCTTTTATTATATCAAACCAAAGAGGTACTTAAGGAATTAATCAAGCAAATTAAATAAATAAATGTGGCAATTTCAAAAAGAATAAGCAGGACAAGCAAGATGCTAACACTCAAACAACCCTCGATAGTGAACTTTCTTTGAAGATGAAGGGATATAATCGAGTTATTCTTCTTCATTTCCTAGCCCTGATTCGAAAATAAACTAACTAGTGGCTTCATCCCCCCCTCGATAGATTATATTAGACGTCATAAGTCAAGAGAAATCCTTGGGGAATCATTACCTTGCAACACATATTTAAGGTCAAAATTCTTAACAATCAAACGAAGAATAGGATGGAAGTAAACAACTTTTCAAAATCAATTATGTAAGTATGCTCGTTTAGAGCTTTAAAAGACAGAGTTAGAGGTAAATTAAAGCTATCATAAAGTTCCATTTTTACCTCTTTCAATTAAGGATTAGAGAAGAACTAGAAAGCAATCCTCTAAATCTTTCTTCCATTATAGATTCTACATGGTATTATGAACCAAAAGAACCTCTTAGGAAGATCTTTGTTCTACCCATGTAAATAGAACCACAATGTCCGTACAAACACAAGAAGCGGTTATAAGATGGGAAGATCAGAGGAAAAGAAAATAAGCAAACACTGAAGAACTTTAAAAATGGGCAACAACTTCAAATAAAAGAATTTTAAACCTTCATTCGTAATTCCTTAACACAATAAACACATAATTCAAACAAGATCAGCCCAGTGAATCTCTATCTCACAACAACGTTGAAGTTTATCATTACAACATTTCAAGATGAAAGGAAAATATAGAAAGGTGACATCTTTTACCTTCCTTAGTGCAGCAACTGGAACAACGAGTTGAGTTTTGAACTTGTCTCGACTTTCCTACAAACTTAAGAGTTTCTCTAGTCTCAACAACAAGAGGAAATGGCCCTCTAGGCTACTGTGAGATTGCAGAGAAGAGACTTGAAAGAAAATCTGCCTAAACTTCAATTTTGTAATGATCATATCCTTCGTAATTTCAGGAACCGTGATGTCGCAAAATTTCGAGAATGATTTAAAATATTTTTTGGTATTAAGTGGGGTGACGTGATGGAAAATTTCAGATTTTAGGAAATTATTTGGGCTGTCGTTACTCTGCTATAGCGGTATTTTATCCGCTATAACGGAACCGCTATAGCGGAAGGCCATCTGCTATAGCGGAATAACGGGAGGCAGTAGCCTCAGAACAGGATTTTCATAAAAGATTTCTCCTTCTCAGTTGAAAAACATATGAGAGTTTCTCCAAAAATCCTCCTAAGCTTCCCCAAGGCTTGGGAGCCATGAGGAGGAGGGATTATGGCTGAAGGGACACGGAACAATGGATTTCAGGACCGTCATCCAGCCTGGAACGCCTTCACGGAGCTAGAAATGTATCCTTGCAACTTCTTGGCATCCAAGTAAGCTAGGTTTTTGTTTTTTAGTAGATAAACCTATTTACATTTTGTAGCTTCTATAGTTAAAAAGGAGAATCCATGATTAGGCCTTCGGGCATGGAGTCTGGCAGATTCGGTATTGGTTATGTGTGAACTAGGAGTTGGTTGGGTTGAATTATGGGTTAATAATATATTGTTGGGTATTTCATGCTGTCTCGATATGGTGAAATGACAGTATTTCAGGGGCTGGGATGTCGGGAAGGTTCGGGGAGTCAAAAATTATTAGGTAACTAAATCGGTAATAAAAATAGAGAATTCCTAGATAAGGTTCGGGCACATGAGTAGAAAGAGGTAAGGAGTGGCCGAATCACCAAGGTTAAGGGGGTGGTTGTCCACATTGTGACTATCTAGGAAAAGGTTCAGAATCAATGTAGTTACTAAGATGTGCTAATAAAGGGTGAACGGGATATAGTTTTCGGACGGGAGTCAGGACTAAGTTATGTGCCCGGGAAAAAGGGTAGGTGATGGTTATTGATTCCTTTATACCTTGTATGATTGTGTACTCTTATCTAAGTAATTGTATAATATTTGCATTGCTTAGGAAATGATTTAATAATGTCTAATGGTCCTGTTTAACAGTCTGGTGTATTGAACTTTGTATTTTTCTCGATTGGTTTACAAGTTGATTGTTCATTGTTTGTAACTGTGGATAGGTTGACATTCGGTTGGCTCGAGTACTACACCTGGTATGGGATATACTAACGGTTGGCTCAGGTACCATGCCTGGTATAGGATATACTAACGATTGGCTCGGGTACCATGCCTAGTATGGAATATACTAACGGTTTGCTCGGGTACCATGCTTGGTACGGGATATACTAACGGTTGGCTTGGGTACCATGCCTGGTATAGGATATACTAATGGTTGGCTCGGGTATCACGCCTGGTATGGGTTTATTTTATTGCATTGTTGCATTTTGACATTGGTTCCATGAATGGACTGGGTTGTGCTATTGAATTGTGACATTTGCTTATGGTCCTTGAGAGGCTGAGTAATTATTATTGATCTGTGAGCTGTTCTATAGACCGGGTTGCATGTTTAAACACTTAGGTGTTATTTAGGGGGATCCCAGGTAGGATCCGGGCTGTATAACAAAGGAATGTTTCTTGTGTCATTGATTGTTTGTCACAGTTATAAAGGTGGATCTCATGTGGTTGATAAGCTAGGGAAACGACTGCGGGTGTGGCATTGCATTACTAGCTGGTATTGTAACCTTGGGGGAATTGTCTAGGGACCCTAGCGGGGTTCAAATACTTTAAGTAGCATCATGAGGGTAGTGGGTCTGGATTTACAGTGACTAGGTTGTTCTAGATGCATAGTCATGGGGGGGTTGGACTTAGTGGATGAGTTAAGGCTAAGGTGACTTGGGAAGTCTAAGGTTAGGTGACTTGGGAAGTCTAAGGTAAGGTGACTTGGGAAGTCTAAGGTTAGGTGACTTGGGAAGTCTAAGGTTAGGTGACTTGGGAAGTCTAAGGTTAGTGTGACTCGGAAGTCTTGAGAATGAGGGAGTTGGCAGTGAAAGGAATGGGAAGGATTGAGGTACGAATTATAGTATATGGTTGCTGACCGCGGGTTCGTATAGAAGTGGATGTTGGAGGAGAAAATTTCATTGGTTATTTTCATGCTTTCCCTATTTTTCTTATATAATGGCAGGAGTGGATTCGGGTTGACCGATGATGCCTACCAGTACCTGTGTTTGTACTGATTCTACTCTTGCTATACTCTTTTTGGGTATAGTCTAGTTGCAGGGTTGGTGATGTCTCTTAGGTACATGACGATGGTGATCTCCAGCAGCTTCTGTCCTTCGATCCCATGACATAAGTTGTGTCCCTTTTACATTTTTTGCATATATCTTGTAGTAGCTCTTGTAACTGTTTAGACTAGGTCCTAGGGAGGGTGTTTTAAATATGTAAAATGGTGTATTGTATTTCTTCATAAAGGAGTTTTCCTGAATAAAAGGTTGATGGTTATACTTGAGTTTTTCTGCATTTACCTGTTGGACGGGTTGTAAGGGTTCGTCTATCTAGGTTGATAGAGTAGGCGCCCACACGGCCTGATAGGTTGGGTCATGACAAATGGTATCAGAGTCTAGGTTACCAATCTCCCAGTACAAGAGAAAAATGTCGAATAGAGTCCTACGGATTGGTGTGTTGACGTCCACATCTAATCCTTGGGAAACTATGAGGCATTCTAGGAAATATCTCCCCTTTCGCAGTTTGTTTACTTTCTTGCATGGGTTGAGTCCAATTGGTATCTCTCGATCTCAATTGGTATCTCAATAAAGTGAAGGAGGTCATTATACTCCGGCTACGATAAGACAAGCAAAAGAGGTCGGAACCGGGAAGGTTCCAATTGGTATCTAGCCTGAGAGGCTGTGGTGAAACATGGATAACTGGTTGATGGTCATCCATGAATATGAATAGAAGGTAAATTTATGTGACTTGATTTTTGTTGTGGCCTGAAGTGTAAATGTTGTGTATTACTGTGCTTGTAGAACCTACTTGAATTGCATGTACTTGGTTACCTTGATATGAATGTTAAGTCTGCAGAGGGTCATAAGCTAAAAGTAGTGTATCTTGGGTCTGTGCTTAACTGTTAAATGTATTGATTGAACAATTTGTATCACATCTTGAAAGGGGCTTATCATTGGTTAAGATGATAAGGAGATGGAATTTGTGATTGTTGGGAAACTTCGGTTTCAGGACGGTCAGGACTTTGTTGGGAACCATGGGAACAAAGGAGTTATTCGTGTGTAATAACGGGAAGGTATGGTTGGGAACATTTGTCCCTTGTAAATCATTTCTGATTGGTGATTTTCTGATGCTAAGTTTTGATATGTGCATTGCCAGGTATGGTCTTGGGTGTAGTCTAAGACCATGACGGGATCGATGAGACTAGACAATGATAACCGGGAAGGGAAACAAGCACACTTTGCTGAAAAGTCCAATTTTTGGACTGTTACCATTGGGACCGCCATAGCGAACGACACCTCTACGACGATCCCACTATAGCAATATTTTCTCCGCAATAGCAATTTCGCTGTAGCAGAGTGGCAATCGCCATAGTGGAGGGACGCGGGAGAGAACACCTGCCCTATTTTCCCTTGTTTTTCATTCAATCCCGTGTCTTCAAAAATGCAATAGTAAGCTATGAATTGCAAGCAAATTAGCTAAAGAACTAATCTAGTATTGCATAAAAAAAGGAAAATAGTGTCTGAAACTAGCATCCACATGCTAAAATGAAGGGAAAAAGGGAAGGAAAATATTGTCTAAAACAAGCCCCAAAATGGGGGCGAATCCGAAAAAGCAGTAAAAATATATGATAAACGGGGAGGAGGGAGGTCCTAAGCCTCATCATCGCTCAGGAAGGAGAACTCCTACCTGTCCTCGGGCTCCAGTGTGGGAAGCTCCCGACCTAGGGTAATGCAAGAGAACATGACCTTGACGGTCTTCGACATCTGGGCAAGCATGCGGTCCCAGGAGCGCCTCTTCTTCTTCACTTCCTCCAACTCCCCACGGAGTGCTGCAAAGTCTTGAGCAGAAGGGGGCTGGGCTGTACCTCCAGCGGTGGTTCCCTATGTGAACCTCCAGAATGCGGCCAAGGTCTCCTCTAGATGGGTGCTAGTGATCGGGGGTTGAGGCTGAGGCTGTGGATGGGCAGGAGTATCATCATCATCATCGATGGCCTCCTCGACTGGCTGACTTCTCCCTGCTTCGTCCACCTTTTTATTCATCTTAGAGACTACCTTCTCCCGAACAGGATTGAAGGGGTCGTCCATAGCCACCTGCAAGTCAGTATGGTCCTCAGGCACTCCAACCCGCCTGCACAATTCAGACACCAATCCCAGAAGATAGGGGCCCTTCCTATGACCCCGGTAGAATTCCTTCCACTCGGAGATGATTTGTTCCCCCACATTCATGTTAATGCCTTGTCTGGCACAAGCAATCACCAGGGCTTGGGCATAGGTCACATCAGTCTTGTTGCCCGATGGGCGGATTCTCCAGGATACCAAGTTTAACCATATCCTAGCATCCGTGGAAAAGTAGGTGCTAGTGACGCCCTCAGGGATGACCTAGTAGACCTAATCTCTGAACTCTTCATCTACCAAAGTATCTCTTAACCAACTCATGTCCCAGAGCTGAAACTTGGTATCGTAGGCCGCATTAAAGATGTTAGGCACTCCTAGAACCTCATTGATAGTCTGAGCATCCAAAGGGAAATCTACCCCTCAGATTCAGATAGTGGGGTTGGGATCATCCCAAATGACGGTAGGAAGTATGGCATAGAACTCCCGTATGCATCATGTCTGTGCGAGAGAATGAGCTACTAGCAAGGAATCCCAACCAAACTCTCAAACTCTTCAGTGGAAGACAACTGCTTTTCCATCCATACCTGTCATCTTGCACCCCCTCTCATAGAAAAAGCCCAATCTTCGGTAATCCAGGAACCTCTCCCGGCTAGCTTCTTCGGGGAAATACTCATAGGAATACACGGGCAATTATCCTTCAGCCATTGGAAGTATAACCTGTAATGTAGCAAGGGAACTAGATTAGAACTCGATAAGGCATAAGGGATTAAGAAAAAAGGGAATTTTTTTCTAAGTGTCAGCTTGAGGATACTACTGGTTCACGACCTTTTGCTATAGCGGACGATCATCCGCCATAGCAAAAAAATATCCGCCATAGCAAAACCGTAATAGTGGAGCCTAACCGCTATGGTAGTATTCATCATCCCAGAAGCTTCAAGGGGTGCAACAATGGTGCCCTTTGACCCAAAATTCTATTTTTAATAATCCAAGTTCAGATCAGTGTTTTTAAAGTATTCTATTACTATTTTCTACAAAATTTTGGGCATTATAACCCCTAAATTCCATCTAAATTGCAAGTTTATTCAAGAACAACCCTTCACATCCTACCCTATTTTAGCCTATTATTAGCCAAAAGTTGCATACCTTACGCCCAGAATGCCTCGGAGGCATTGTAAACGTAAGGGTAGCATCCATACTTTGAGAATCTAACAAAAATTCAACCTAAAGTTCAAGTTCAAAACCCACTACAATGTATACCCCAATTTATTATTTTCTACCAAAATCATGTCTAAATTCGTGCAAGGAAGTAAGGAAACAAGTAGAAATGATTCTTACCTGAAAATTTCAACGTCGGGAGCGGGGTGATCATGAGAGAATGTGGTATTTTTGGAAGGAATATAGGGAGAATGAGGGATGAAATCCATTTCTCCTTATTTCAACATGTTGTCAACCGCTATAGCGGTCAGCAGTTTGCTATAGCGGAAGCACTATGGCGGTATAATGTCCGCTATAGTGGACGAAAATTAGTTCTTGGAAAGGAAAAGTTCTCCCGGGTATTTTCAAATTCTTTTGCTCCGATATTATCTGAGACCCCGGATTCCTTGGTACTCGGGAGAGGTCACGTGTAGATTTTCTTTGGGTGACTCAGGAAATCATCGTCAGAGCGGTATAATATTATGTTCCTTTTAGTCGGTGCGACTAATTAGGGAGAAGATCGATATTTTGCGTAGGTTCATAAGTTACGTAGTCATTTGAGACAGTGAGGGTCCTGGGATGGTTCCTTTCATTTTCTTGATTTTGGGATCATTTGGGGATGAATAATGGGTAAGTTGGTATCTATTGTAATGACTGGATCCGTCGTTATCTTAGGAACCACGACGTCACAAAATTTTGGGAATGATTAAAATATTTTTTGGTATTAAATGGGGTGACGTGACAGAAAATTTTAGATTTTAGGAAATCATCTGGGATGACGTCACTTTGCTATAGCAGTATTTTATCCTCTATAGCGGAAACACTATAGCGGAAGGCCATCTGCTATAGCGGAATGATGGGAGGCAGAAGCCTCAAAATGGGATTTTAATAAAAGATTTCTACTCCTTAATTGGGAAACATACGAGGGTTTCTCCAAGAACCCTCCTAATCTGCCCCAAGGCTTGGGAGCCATGAGGAGGAGGGATTATGGCTGAAGGGATGAAACAATGGATTCCAGGACCGTCATCCAGTCGAGAACGCCTTCATGGAGTCAGAAATGCATCTTTGCAGCTGCTTGGCATCCAAGTAGGCTAGGTTTTTGCTTTTGAGTAGATATACATGTTTACATTTTGTACCTTGTATAGTTAAAAAGGAGAATCCATGATTAGGCCTCCGGGCATGGAGTCTGACATATTCGGTATTAGTTATGTGTGAATTAGGAGTTGGTTGGGTTGAATTGTGGGTTAATAATATATTGTTGGGTTGTTCATGCTGTCTCGGTATGGTGAAATGATAGGATTTCAGGGACTGGGATATCGGGAAGGCTCGAGGAGCCAGAAAATATTGGGTAACTAAATGGGTAATAAAAATAAAGAATTCCTAGATAAGGTTCGGGCACATAAGTAGAAAGAGGAAGGGAGTGGCCAAATCACCAAGGTTAACGGGGTGGTTGTCCACATTGTGACTATCTAGGAAAAGGTTCAGAATCAATGTAGTTACTAAGATGTGCTAATAAAGGGTGAACGGGATATAGTTTTCGGACGGGAGTCAGGACTAAGTTATGTGCCTGGGAAAAGGGTAGGTGATGGTTATTGATTCATGTATACCTTGTATGATTGTGTACTCTTATCTAAGTAATTTTATGATGTTTGCATTGCTTAGGGAATGATTTAATAATGTTTAATGGTCCTGTTTAACAGTCTGGTGAATTAAGCTGTGTATTTTGCTTGATTGGTTTACAAGTTGATTGTTCATTGGTTGTGACTGTGGATTGGTTGACATTTGGTTGGCTCGGGTACCATGCCTGGTATGGGATATACTAATAGTTGGCTCGGGTACCACACCTGGTACGGGATATACTTACGGTTTGCTCGGGTACACGCCTGGTATGAGATATACTAATGGTTGGCTCGGGTATCATGCCTAGTACGAGATCTACTAACGGTTGGCTTGGGTTCCATGCATGGTATGGGTTTATTTTATTGTATTATTGCATTTTGATATTGGTTCCATGAGTGGACTGGGTTGTGGTGTTGAATTGTGACATTTGCTTGTGGTCCTTGAGAGGTCGGGTTATTATTATTGATCTGTGAGTTGGTCTTAGTACCGGGTTGTATATTTAAACACTTAAGTGTTATTTAGGCAGAACCCATGGAGGGTCTGAGCTGTATAATAAAGGAATGTTTCTTGCATCATTGATTGTTGATCACGGTTATAAAGGTGGATCTCATGTGGTTGATAAGCTAGGGGAATGACTGCGGGTCTGGCATTGCATTACTAGCTAGTATTGTCACCTTTGAGGAATTTTCTAGGGAGCTAGCGGGGTTCAAATACTTTGAGTAGCATCATGAGGGTAGTGGGTCTGGATTTACAGTGACTGGGCTATTCTGGATGCATAGTCATGGGGGGGAGGGGTTGGTCTTAGTTGCTGAGTTAAGGCTAAGGTGACTTGGGAAGTCTAAGGTTAGGTGACTTGGGAAGTCTAAGGTAAGGTGATTTAGGTAGTCTAAGGTTAGGTGACTTGGGAAGTCTAAGGTTAGGTGACTTGGGAAGTCTAAGGTTAGTGTGACTCAGAAGTCTTGAGAATGATGGAGTTCGCAGCTGAAGGAATGGGAAGGATTGAGGTACGAATTATAGGATATCGTTGCTGACCGCGGGTTCGTATAGGAGTGGATATTGGAGGAGAAAATTTTTTTGGTTATTTTTATGCTTTCCCTATTTTTCTTATAAGATGGTAGGAGTGGATTCGGGTCAACCAATGATGCCTACCAGTATGTGTGTTGTACTGATTCTACTCTTGCTATACCCTTTTTGGGTATAGTTTGGTTGCAGGGTTGGTGATGTCTCTTAGGTACATGGCGATGGTGATCTCCAGCAGCTTCTGTCCTTCGATCCCATGACAAAAGTTGTGTCCCTTTTATATTTTCCGCATAAATCTTGTAGTAGCTCTTGTACTTGTTTAGATTAGGTCTTAGGAAGGGTGTTTTAAAGTTGTAAAATGGTGTATTGTATTTCTTCATAAAGGAGTTTTCCTGAATAAAAGGTTGATGGTTATACTTGAGTTTTTCCGCATTTACCTGTTGGATGAGTGGTAAGGGTTCATCTATCTAGGTGCATAGAGTAGGCACCCGCACGACCCGGTAGGTTGGGTCATGACAAATTTCTTCACTAGTTGCTCACTAATTTCTCGCTCTTAAACCCTAAATGTTACTCGGGTTTTGACCCCAAAAATCTCCTCTTCTATGGTGAGGAGATGGAGGGTTTATATACGAGGGTCTTAAGGTTCCCAATGGATAAAATTGGGGGGAAACATTTTGGGGATTTCTGGATACGGTTTGAGGGAATTTGAAATCCAAATCACAAATCCTTCATGATAAGGATACACAGGTACCTTTGAGGTACGCAATTGATCAAGTACTAATGGTTTGAGAGGATTTCACTGGATTTCCTAGAGGGAAATGATGATAGTCCACCTAAAGTAATCTGGGTTCTTCTAGAACCAGCTAACACAACAAGGTCGTACTGATAGACGAGGATGGAGGGGAATTAACTGAGTTGTGATGATTTATGGGGTTATTTGGAGCCGTTGATTGACTAAGTTGGTGAGTTTTCGGTGTGTTCTTGGTGTGTTCATCAAAGAGAGAAGAAGAGAGGAAGTCTCGTATATACTATGCACGTGAAAGAATTTTGGGAATATAAGAGAGCGTGGGGGCGCGTGTGTATATTCAGGGAGAATAATAATATATGTATAGGTGTGTAATATATGAGTGTGTATATGTCTCATGAGAGTATATTAAGTGTATTGGGCTGGGTCAGGGTTTAATGTTAGACTAGGAAATTGGAATTTTAGGCTAAATGTAAGCTAAAATTGGTTTTGAAAGTTGGATTTAAAGAACAAGAGTTTGATTTGGCCTATTTTGATGTGGCTATTTAAGAACTGGCCAGTTTCATTTCGGTTGTAGCCAGATTTGATCTAAAAGTGACCAAATTGAATCGATTAGAAAATTTAGACCGTAATTGGAATTAAGATAAACTAAATATGAACTAATTAATTGAGATTTTATCATTTAAACAGCTAAAAATAATTATTTTGCCATACTAATTAATTATGCATTTAAAAATACTCATTTCGCAATTTATTTCCTTGGTTAGTTTATTTTTGAATAAAAATGATAGCTTTTCTATATTTGAAACAATTTGGAAAAACTTCTTGAATATCTATTAAAATTCATAAAATAATATACATTTATATATCATGAATATACGTAGACGTATTTTTATTCATGAAGATTATTGAATATCCTGTGATTAATTTTTGAAAAATTCTTTTAATTGCAAAATTAATTATTGACAATTGTTTTAGAAATTAAAAGTTCAATAATTAATTCGATAGTGGAGGAAAAAATTGAGTGTCAACCACTGGCCCTCCTTTTGGATAGGGTGAATGCAGTGCATCCTGGGCAAAGGGAATTAATGATCCCAATTTTATCCGACCATTATCCCATCTCTTGGAAGCAGTTGGTTTTAGCATAAATTTCAAGGAATTATGGTCGTACCCTGGTATCGGGTTTTCTACATATCTCATATTACATGAGAATTCAAGTCACTTGTAGTTCCAGATGCTTGATTTTATGCACGACTTTCAAAAAATTCCAAAGCTATCCCAGTCTCAGATAATGGAGAGACTGTAAAGATCGGGAGTAACAGGATTGGGGGGAGTGAGGAATGCAGCCGAGTTTTCAACATCAAGTCCGCCTACATATCCCAAGACTTAGGAATCAGGCTGCTTGTAGTTTGACTCAATCGATTGAAAAGGCATATCCTTATGCGGATATAACCTTTGAGGTTTTGAGATGAGTGACAAATGATTCGGGGATGAAAAAAAGGATTGTAACCTTTCAACTATGAATGTGGTGCACTCACATCCATAAATAAGAACTTTCATGGACATAGTGTCCAAAGCTCTAACTGTATCGTCACCCAGAGTTGAAGATAAAGGATAGTGTTCCCAGTGTGAGTTCAAAAATTACCCTAGATGCAAAACTGAAAATGCTAAACCCAAAGAAATACCCACATGCCTTCTGATAGGGGTGTGGTTTGTTTGAAGTGCAAGTCGATCTTAAGCTCGCATCCAAAGAGTTTGATATTCCTCTTTAGACTATGTCCCAGTTTGCTGCTATGAAATAGTTCCATGTTGTGTTGCGTCCTTTTGGCGTAGTCTGCACCTGTGGTTTTTTGATAATTTCATTCTCTCAGATGCTCTCAACAAAATTTTGAACAAGATTTGTTAGTAGAAAATGTAATAAAAATAGAGGGTAGTATCTCTTGCGACATTTTCGTATACTATCTGCTTGGGTAGAGATGCCTGCTTTCCTGGTTCCTATTATAATGTCTTTGTGGTGTATAATAATAATGATATTGTGACTGCCTGCGCATTCCCATTGTTGCAACTTGACAGTTATATACTTGGTGTGCATTTCCGTTGTTATGGCTTGGCACTTTGTGCATTCCCGTTGTTGCAGCCAAAATGCTATGATGTGCGCATTTCAATTCTTGTGACTTGAACACTTGGTGCATTCCCGTTATTGCAACTTAAAAGTGTTAGAATGTGTGCATTCCCGTTATTGTGACTTAGAAGTATTAGGGTGTGCGCATTCCTATTGCTGTGACTTGAACACTTAGCGCATTTCTGTTGCTGTAGCTAAAGTGCTATGATGTGCGCATTCCCATTGATGCTACTTGAACACTTAGCGTATTCCCATTGTTATGACTTAAAAGTGTTAGGTTGTGTGCATTTCTGTTGGTGTGACTTAAGCACTTAGTGCATTCCCATTTCTACGGCTAAAGTGCTATGATGTGTGTATTCCCGTTGCTGCGACTTGAACACTTAGCGCATTCCCGTTGTTGCAACTTAGAAGCATTAGGTTGTGCACATTCCCGTTGGTATGACTTGAACATTTAGCGCATTCCCGTTGATGCGGCTAAAGTGTTATGATATGTGCATTCTCGTTGTTGCAACTTAGAAGTGTTGATAATCCAACTGTAACAAGGTGGATAGATCGACAATATAAAATATATATCTCATAGCGACAGATTTAGCCTAATGGTTGCAATTTAGGGCCAACGCAAAAACAAATCAAAATAGGCATGTGATTAGCCTAATGGGAACTTTTAGGCAGACGGTCCAAACTAGCAAAGTAAGCATTATACTTGTGAATATGAAACATACAAAAAGAGGTGGACGTCTCCACATGAATATGCCACTTATGGGGTGGACGACCCAACACAGTTTAAGTAGAGGTCATTGAGTGAGCAAGTAATCATATAGACCACTTATGGGGTGGACGACCCAACATATCCCTCGAACGAGTAATTAAACATACATACCAATTATGGGGAGGTTGACCCAATATCAAAATATGGCCCTCGTAGTGGATCCAAATATGATGATCATTGTGAAAATCAAATATAGCGGCCCTCGTGGTTGTTTAATATAACCGTTGTTAGGGTAACCAAATATAATGGCCCTCACAACCATTTGTAACATCTTCATGATAAGAAGATATAATAGCCCTCACAGTTGTTGGATAGGATTGCCTTTGTGGCGGTTGAGCATGATGATTCTTGAATATGACTATCTTTGTAGCCCTCTGCGGTACTTCATCGATAATTAGATATAATGGTCTTTATGACCATCTGTAGCATTTCTCTGATATGATATCCCTTGTAGTCGTTGGTGATAATCTTTTGTATACGACCTTGGGTAAGTCTTGCACATCATTAGTATTGATGCGACTTATAGATAACCTTTAAATTGTCAAGCCTTGGGTAATCTCGCACATAATCCATCTTTGTATAGAGGCAACTTACAGATGTCTCTTGAATTACCAACTTTTGAGTAATCTTGCACATCATCCAATTTTTGATAGAGGTGGCTTACAGATATCCTTCAAATTATATGCTTTCTTCAATCTTGATGGAGGGTTTCATTTGATCCATAGGGTGGCAAAGTTCTTTTCCACATGATCAAATATAACTGCATCCTTTGGTGATCGATGTTCTTGGAGCGGACAAATATACTTCAATGTTAGACTCCACCGTCTTTATGCAATAACAGATATATCTGATCTCAAAGTTAGACTCCATCGTCTCTGCGTGATATGCATATGAATGCACAAATATCATAAATGTTAGACTTTATCATCTCCATGCAATAATGAATATAAATGTTTTCAAGTTGATCCTGCCTATCAAATGCAACTTAGGGATGCCTATGGATGTCATCCTCTTCGAAACCAATCAGAGAGGGAAATATGGACTTCGTGACAAACATACACCTAAAGTAATTGATAATGATGACCCTTGTATCATGACCCTTATGGTATGGTCCTTGCGACATGATCCTTGTGAAAAAGTCCTCGTGACATGGTCCTCTGATCTCTTTGTTGTCCTCTTGACTTCTTTGCATGTACATTATGTCTGTTGTGATCCCTAATTTGTTAGGGATTTGAGAAGGATGTCATTGATATTCCCTTATCGGATGATCTGTCTGATCACCTTATTGTCATGTCACTTCTTAGCATGTACTTGTACTCAAGGCAAATGATTAGTAGATACAACACCTCTTTTTGCTAGCGACCATAGTTAAATTTTGAGGAAAGCTTTGAAGAAAGCATTTACATCGTAAGTCGAATGACCTTGTTTGGAAGTATCATCCTATTTTTGAGGTGATTAGGCAAAAAATATATCATTTCAAATGTAAAGAGTTGGTTGAATCCCGCCTCTTGGGACAGATATGAATATCGTTTCTTGAACATCGTGTGTTCAATATGATCCCTAATTTGCTGGGGATTTGAGGAGGGTGTCATTGTTCTCTCCTTATCTAGCAGCCCTTACAACCACAAGAAAAGTCATTAGTTCCAAAAAACTCTGCCACTTTCAATTCTTTCCTATCATCTTGGCTCTTTTTTGTTAATTTTAGGCATCCAGTCTCTTTAAATTGCTTTGAATACGTTGAATAATTAAAGACTTTTGCCGATCCCTAACACTTCTTAGGATAACCTACACCCATAGAAAAAAATATTAGTTTATTGGCGAAACTAATATGTGTTGACCTCCTTTGATCTTCTGCTCCTTGCTTTATCATCTCTGGGTGCTTGCTATTCTTGGGTGTTTGTCATCCTCGACTCCCTGGGTCACAGTAGATGTAAGAAAAATCAAATTATAAAGGAGAGAATAAATTTGTAAAGATTTTCAAAATAGTTTTGAAAATAGCAATTTCGAAAAAATGATATAGAAAAATCTCTGCCAATGTTGTCATGTCATGTACTAACTCAATGATCTTCCTTCACTCAAGGCCTCGACATATATGATACACTTCTGGCAAGATTTGGAGATCCTTCATCATCCTAGATGGGGAGTTTGAAAATGGTCTTTCAAGAAATCTATCATAGTCGGGAATTAGTTCACCTTGGACTCTCTTGTAGCTGGGGATTTCTGAAGTAGACTCTGATATCCTGGTATTGGGGAATTCTTAGAGTTTGTCTCTGAACTCTCAAATAAAGCTTGGTGGAAATTTTGAGGTCCTCCTCAAAATTTCTGCCCCAATTAGAGGTTTCATGATGAATCTTGTACCATTGATAAGAGATTGGATACTATGTAGGGATCTTGAGATTCTTTCTCAAAATTCATCTCAGTTACCCTTTGGCACAATCTGTATTCCAAATTGCTGGAGAACAATCTTTGCCTTCTGAATTTTTGAGATTCCTTTCTCAAAAATTCTTCCCTAGTTTCCATTTCCTGGGGTGATATGACCGAACCATTGTGGAAGCTACGTATCCATTGAAGTAGGATTTGCTGCCATACTTGTGAGCCTCCCCTCCATTGAACAGTAGTTGGACTCTGTTTCTTGCAGTACTTATTCCATAGGAAGTGTGACCACAAGCTATTTTGTGTCCTGAATCTCCACCATAACTTAGCATATAAAGCCCTGGATACATCAAACATTGATTTGAACCCCAGCCCTCCTTCTTGTTTAGGTAGGCATACCTTGTTCCATGTTGACCAGTGTTTGCTCCTACCTGATTCCTTGTTGCTCCAAAAACACTTGGCAAAGGTCCTGTGCAGTTCTTTAATAACACAAATGGGAGGGACAATAGCTGATAGAACATGCACAGGGATACTTTGTAGTACACTAGTAAGTAGGACTTTCTTACCTCCATATGATAGCATTTTGCCTTTCCAGTCCTGAAGCTTCCCCTTTACTGTTTCTAGCAAGTCTGCATAGTCTTCTTTTCTTTTCTTCTTGTGAGTGATTGGGCAGCCCAAGTACTTCATGGGAAAAGAGCCCTTTGATATTCCAGTGTTTATCTCCACCTGTGGGGATGTAGTTCCTGCCACATTCTGATGAAGGTAATAGGAACTCTTATCTTTGTTCACCTTCTGACCTGATTCCTTCTCATATTCCTGAAGGGTCTGCATCACTTTACCTAGAGAGTATTCATCAGTAGAGCAGAAGATGATGGTGTCATCTGCATATGCAAGGTGGTTCAAATGAGGGCTCCATTTAGGCATCTCATAACCTTTAAACTGTATGTCATCAAACAAGGCATTTAGAGCCTTTGAAAGAACTTCTACAGATAGTATAAAGAGGGCTGGGAATAGAGGGTCTCCTTGTTTCACTCCCCTGGTTGAGTGAAAAATGCCATATGCTTGCCCATTGAGCAAGACAGAGTAGTAATTGTTGGACACTAGCATCCACATCATATCAACAAATATGTTAGAGAAGCCCATTTTTCTTAACACCTTCATTAGGAAGAACTAGGAAATCCTGTCATAAGCTTTGGCCATGTCAAGCTTTATAATAATATTTGAGGGTCTTCCTCTCTTACGAATATCTGTAACCAGTTCCTGAGTGAGAAAAACATTCTCAATGATATTTCTCCCTTTGACAAATCCAGACTGATTAGGGGAAATAAGGTTAGGAAACATGTTCACTAGTCTATCATGAAGAATTCTGGACATCACCTTATTAATGAAGTTACTCAGACTAATTGGTCTCACATCCGAGAAGGATGTAATATTGCCTTTCTTAGGTATAATCACCAGGTTAGTATGAGTGATGGATTTGGAAAGGGAGTTACCTACAAAGAAATCAGAAACCATTTTAATCATATTAGTACCCACCATGTCCCAACACACTTGAAAGAATTTGCCTGATAATCTATCTGGACCTGCAGCACTGTCTCCACTCAGGCTAAAAATAGCTTTATTAACCTCTCTCCGGAAGGAGAGGCTTCTAGAACTAAGTTCTCATCTGAGTTAATCATTTCAGGGATATGATGTAGCAGGTCAAAACTGGTTGCATCTCTTTCTTGCTTTAATTGGTATTGGTAGAACTGTACTGCCTCTGTTGCAATATCACCTTGCTCTTCTAACCAATACCCTCTGATATTATAGATCCTGGTCACATTTAGCCTCTGCCTTCTTCCATTTACTAGACTGTGGAAGAATCTAGTATTTCTATCTCCATCTACAAACCAATCATATCCTGCCTTCTGTTGCCAGTAGCTTTCTTCAAGATGAAGATATTTGATATATTCTGCTTTTGCCATTTGCATCGCCACTCTATTCTACACATATGGGTTATCTTCAAACTGTATTTCCTTAATTCTAGCAATTTCCTCCCCTATTATTAGTTGTTGAAAGATGTCACCAAATGTAGCCTTGCTCCACCTAGAGAGGACAGTCTTGATCTTTTTAGTTTTCCTCTTGAAAGCTATGAATGGATTGCTAGAAGAATCTGAGTCCCAGTTCTTTCTAATCACATTTAGGAATTCATTATGGTTTGTCCAGAAGTTAAGAAACCTGAAAGGCTTCCTAAAGGATGCCTGTCTATTATTACAACTCAAAAGCAGGAGGGCATGGTCTGACCTATTTCTAGCAAGATGTTCAACTTCTGAGTGTAAAAACAGTCCCTGAAAGTCTGCATTAATCAAAATTTTGTCAAGACTTTCAAATATGCAATCATCTCCAGCTCTTCCATTCCACCATGTGAAAGGACTGCCCTTGAAGGAGACCTGAGTTAAGTCACATGATTCTATGCAGCTTCTAAAATCTTCAACTTCAGCTCCAGTAACTGGGAGGCCCCCAATTCCCCCCCCATTTAGGACCACATTGAAATCACCTCCTATCATCCATGGACAGTCTGCCCCCATATGAGTTAAGTGAATAGAATCCCAAAGTTCCATTCTCAGCATCCCATCACATTTAGCATAGACAACTGTCAGTAAAATGGTATTTGTAGTGGCCTGCCTATCAATCTGAAAGTGATTTGTTGCTCTGTATTGCTAGTAATATGTACATCATAACCATAATTTATGAACACCCATATCTTGCCATTGCTGTTATAGATCACCTGGGGAATATTTAGTCTGCATCTGTATTTATTAATTGTTCTAATATGCTGAAAAGTCTCCAGTAAAGCCACAAAAGCAAATTTATGGAAGTTGTGCAGCATTTGCACTCTCTAGAATGCTTTTTGTGACTTTACTGACCTTATATTCCAATTAAATGCCTTCAATATTTAGAACTATGTTGTGTGACTCCCTTCCTTCTTGGTTGAACCCTGATGGATTGGGATGTGTCCCCTAGACCTTGTTTTCCCCCCTTTTTTCGTTGATTTGAGATCTGTAATCACTCTTGGTGATAAGTCTGTAGCTCTTTCTATCTGATCTTCTTTTTGCTTGTCTGTGATGGCCCCTTGCTGTTGTGCATCCTCTAACTGTTTCCTCATATTGTTAGTGATGATATTATGGAGTGCCTTGTTGGGGGAGTTACTTCCTTCTAATTGATAGCTACTCTCATCAATTTGAATAGTTGTTGGTAGACACATAATGGACTTGTTCTTATCTTCTGTAGTCACCTCTTGTGTTATTGCTGTGTGCTGGTCATTTTCTTGGAGCACCACCAGAGTCAACTTGGGATCTTCAGCTATCCTTGGTTCTTCCTGTAGAGTTCTGGCATGGTTGGTTTGGTGTTGCAGGTCTGGAGATGGGCTTACAGGTGTGTTTCCCTTTTCTTCTACTTCCAGGGTGTCAAATTGGTCCTCACTGGTTTATGCTTTTGTGCTGCAGGTTGTGTTATCCTTATTGATGTTGCTGTTATTGCCTTCATTATGCTGTGTACCAAAAGCTTTTGTTATCCAGTCCTTGGTGGATAGAGATTGTTGCAGTTGCTGATTAGCTTCATGTTCTTTCTCTTTTGTATTTGTATTATTGGTGTTGTTGCTCTCTGTAATTATTTTTGCTTGTTGACCTAACTCAGTATTACTTTGATGCTGTGGTGAGGCACTACTTATGTTAGCTGCTATTGTTGTGTTGTCATCTCCTGTGTGTTCCTCCTCCCTTAAGGCAGTAAAGGTGTTAGAGGTATTCAAGCCTTTATCTGGTGATAGGGAACTGTCACTAATCACCTTCCCATCCATCCCTTCTTTATGTTCCATGATAAATCTCCTCTTGGTAGGATTCCATTGTGTTCCCTATTTCTTTTTCCTTGTTATAGTAGGATCTTTGGGTTCCTCATCTGATAGCTTTTCAGTCCCTTCTTTGTTGTCTGTTTCTGTGGAGGTGTTGGTGGTTTTCAACTCCGGGTGTAGTACTCTACAATCTTGTTCAGCATGGCCTTGAAGTTTGCAATTCTGACAATATTTAGGTGCTATGTCATATTGTATTTTCACTTCCTCAATTCTTGATTCCTTTGTGTTTGGGTTAGTGATTTCCATCTCCACCACCTTAGGAAAATTAGATAGCAAATCAACTTGCACCTTTACCCTAGCACAACTAGGCCTAGTATTGTTAATGGTAGTTGTGTCCAGATGCAGAGGCTTACCTACTGCTGAAGCCAGGGAGAAAATGGATTCTTTAACAAAGAAGGTAGGCATTAGGTCAGGGAACGAGATCCATGCCATAACTTGAGTAGTTTCCTCATTGTCATTGAATTTAGCATGATATATTAGTGGTCTCATATGGTACGAGTATCCATCCTTAGAATAGATGTAATTGACAGTCTTAGACATCATGTTAATGAAGTCCTCCTCCCTGTTGAGTCTTATTAGGATGTGTCTATTTCGTAAAAGCCCTATTTTGAAATCTCCTTTCATATTGCATTGTTTTGAAATTTGAATCCTCAGTTCTTCTAGGTCAGGCCACCCATATGAGAATTTTCCAACCACATCTAGTTGTAGATTCTCAATTGTGTTCATTCTATCCACCTCTTCCTCCGTCCAAGAAATTCTCGGGATTCCATTGTTGTAGGTTGGGGCCTTCATTGGTATAGGTTCTACTGCTTGAATGGTATGTTCTTGTGGCTTTAACAGGTTTGCATATTGTCCTGTTGTAGCATCGGTAGGCAATTGAGTAGGCACGTTAGGCAAAGTAGGGGCTTTAGTGGGGCTTTTAGGATGGTACAAGTTAGGGAATTGTTTGGCAGATGTGATAGAAAGCTGACCAGCCGGAGGGGGTGGCTGGTCAGTGGCCGGAATGGCCATTAGCGGCGAGGTATCAAATTAAGGTTTAGGTTTAGGTCATGAGAGAGAAGAGAGCATTTCTTTCATGGCAGCCTAGTTTAGGAATGTACCCCTGCCATGTGGTGGAAGATGCTATAAAATACAATAAAAATATATTTGCGCAGAGTAAACACATAATACAAATAATTGAAATTACTAGCTATTACAATACTTCGAATAATTAGCCATATAAAGTTACTCAAAAAGTTCAAATTGGTTAGAACCTAAATAGATCCCCAGGGGAGTCGCCATTTCTATTTTATCCTTTTATGAAATTTGAAAAGAATATTTAAAAAAAAATGTAAAATGGTTTTTGACTTTCAAATCATTTCAAAACTTAACGAAAATTCTAAAATAATTTTTGAAAAGAAACAAACAGAGTCGCCACTTAGTTTTATAAAAAATTAAGAAAACTTAAGAAAATTTTTAAAGACTTAACAACAAAAATAATTTTTTAAAAATAATAGAGAAAATGGGTAAGGGTTCAAGTAACGTCTTAAGAAGGGTGTTAAGGAACTTAAAACGTCCATTAAAAATGGTTGATCAAAATAATTTGACTAACTCAAAAATAACTAATTGTTGCAATGAATTGGTTTTCATGAAAATATTAAAGATATTGAATGTACATAGTTTCAAGTAATGAGATAAATTATACTAGCTAGATAAAGAAAAATACTTAGAGAGATTATTTTAAAAAAAAAAAAAGAATTTAGACAATTTTTATCTTTTTCAAATTAAAGGTAAATAATAAAGAGTTGCAAATTTATTTGGAGATGAACATTATTCAAGAAAAGGATTATTTGAAAAATACAACTAAAAGAATGTCCCTTTTAGCCAAAGATTTTTAAAAGACTCATCATTATTAACAAGTATTGAAAAGCAAGACCCATATTTTTAAAGGAAAGAAATGAAATTAATTCAAGAAAAACTTGCTTATAGGTAAAAATAACCAGAGTTGAAAAAATATTTATTCTTAATCAACTTAAAAGGATAAATAATCAAAAAAATATTATTTTAACTAGGTAAAAGAAAATTTTATTTGAAAGGTAATTTTTAAAAGCTGTGGATGAATCCTAACATTATGAACAATGATAAAATTGCAAGAAAATAAATTACTTTGTAAGGAAAAGGGTTTGAAAGAGTGTGATTTTATGTTACCAAAATGGGAAGTGATTTAAGGATAAGAACTTTAGAGAAAATTTTAACTTAATCAAGTAAGGAAAGATTAAGGAATTGTAAAGAAGCTCTTGTTTTGTTTTTCGAAATAACATAATTTTTGATGAAAAAAATATTAACACATATTGAGAAAATGACGTTAAGCCAACAAAAAAGATTTTGATATTTAATGAATAAGGTGAGCAAATTGAATATAAGAAACTTATTTTTATCTTTTTTTTTTTTTACTTTTTTAGAAAATTGATTACGAAGGGGCTTTATATCCCGTTTTTGATAAAATAAATTAGGCGAGAAATCCCAAAATTTGTGATAGAAGAAACACTGATAAAATTTGAAGCGGCAACACTTAGAGAATTTATTTAGAATAAGTTAAGTCAAAGTTAATTACAAACAATTAACATGCATTAAAAACAAATAAAGAGATAAGGAAAGAATTGGGCTTTTTAGGCCCATTGTCTTGCTATCCGAGTTTGGACTTGCGATTCATTGACTTTCAGCCCATTTCCTGTTGGTATATCAGCTGTATACTACAACTCTTTGCTTCACTACATTTTATGTATATCTCACACATATATGACTGTATATCAGTCACACGTGAATATATTTTGATCTTTCACCTGTATACTAGCTTCTCGTTCTTCATTTCTTGTCATGTATGATGTATATCAGCCCATTTGGATTTGAAAGAAGCCTCTCTCGAAATGCTTTGGGCTTAGCCCAACGGAGTGATTCAAGGGGTGGAGTCCAACATGAACTCACACAAAATTTCACATGCCAAATAAACAAAGATAAAAATTAATGCCAGAATTAAACCAAGTACTTAAATTTGAAGAAATCAGCGAAAATTAAATTCACAAAGCTATCAAAGAACAAATGGAGTTCAAAAATCTTAAAGTTCTAGAAAAAGATTTTGTTTCAAAAAACTTTCACACTTTCATAATAAAATTTAATGTGCAAGCAAAACTGGAAATACTCTTAGGCATGTGCACATAGGAAATCAAGACAATTCTATCTTAAGATGAAGTAATTCACACCCCGAAATTTTGACTTTGGAAAATTGCCAAAGGACAGCCCCGAATCGTACCTCATAGCTCTGTTTTGGTATGTCGGGAATTGGTTCACCTATTGGGGGATGAATTATGTCTTGTAAATATATTAAGTTGTTAAATTCATGTTAATTTTAACAAAATTAATAAATAAAAAAATAGGTTAAAACAAATATACTCGATTTTTTTTAATAATATAATTTATTAGAAGAAGAGCAAAAACATGCTCGCATACAAGGAAGTATATCAAAAAGTAAAAAAAATTACAAAACAACACGATTTTCTATATTGACACCAAACATCCTATAGGGTAAAGGGTAAAATAGAATTATGTTGTATTAAGTAAGAGCATAATTGAAAAGTAAAATTAGATAACCATGGGATACCACCAAATCGGTGGTTACATAAAATAGGATTTTTCATGATTTTCTAACCATGTAATCAAACCATACCATATATTTAAAGTAACAATCAAAATAAACATGATATTGTTAGTAACCATACCATACAATACCATGGGAAACAACCATCCAAACAAAAGGCTAACTAACCCGCCCACCCAAACAAATAAACCTTACGCTATTCTCAAAAAATATCTAGATCAATCGTGATATTACTACCTCAAGAAAGATCATCTGTTCTCTTTTCTTTGTCAGTCAAAGAGAGGCCACAAACATATGTCAAATGCAGCGAAGTACTATGATAACAAGAAATGATGAACTAATCCAAAACAAAATTCAAACTGGAAATCATTTGACATAAACATGCATTTATGAGTTGATAATTAAAACTAAAAAGCAATGATAATTAAATAACTACACACAGAAGCTGAAAAGCATTTGACATCAACAGAAGTCAGCCTTTTACTGTGTCCCAGAAGACCCAACAGGGAGAAACATAACACTACTTTAATTATCAAGAAATCAGTATTTGATCCAAGAACATGCTAGATTTTTTTGGAAAATAGCGTAAGATTTATTTGTTTGGTGGATGGGTGGAAATTTGGGTCCTTTTAGGTTGGGTTGGGTCGGGATGGATGGGTTAGTTAGGAGTAATGATTTTTTTTTTTAAAAAAAAATCAAATTATTTAAGTTAACTTGGGAATTTTCGTTCAAATGGAGGTAGAAATGAAAATTTTACTGACGACGGAGGTAAATATAGCCGAATAGTATGACAATGGATAAA
Organism: Jaltomata sinuosa; assembly: GCA_003996215.1. Lineage (NCBI taxonomy): Eukaryota > Viridiplantae > Streptophyta > Magnoliopsida > Solanales > Solanaceae > Jaltomata > Jaltomata sinuosa. The sequence continues at coordinate 177,247 of QJPP01001230.1, read as the reverse complement.
GTTAGCTAATAAACTAAAGTAGAGGAATAAATTTGGTCCTTTTCTTTGCCTTTCCCTTGAATTTAATTTCAATTGTCAAAAAAGTGAAGAAAATCAAATAAAAAAAATAAAAATACAATGTTAAAAATAAAGGACACATTTTAAAATTTTATTACTCCCTCCGTCTCATTTTATGGCACACTTTTCTTTTTAGTCCGTCCAAAAAAAATGTCACCTTTTTATAATTAGAAAATATTTAACTTTGAGATTCCCTTTTTACCCTTAATGAATTTATTTACAACCACACAAATGTTCAAGGATTATTTTGGACCACAAATTTTAATTTTTTTTCTTAAACACCGTGCCAAGTCAAAGGGTACCACATAACATGAGACGGAGGGAGTATTATTTTTGTTAAATTAATTAAAAGTGATAAGATAAGAATTAATGAAAGAGAAAAAAAATAAAAAGATAAAAGTGAGGAGGAAAATAAATATTTCACAAAGAAAGATAGGAAAATAATTAAATATATATAAATTTTAGCGGTAATAATTATGTGTACTAAATATTGTTGAGATGTCTAATTAAAAAAAAGAATATGTGTTCAATATTGATCAAATTTTTCTCATGTTTTTGGTCTCTCACTTATTTTCAAAAGAGTGGGCACTCCTTGTGCCACCTCTAAAGGGTGTATTTATTATACTTTAAAATAATTTAGCGGGTAACAAAATGTCACGACCCAATTTCTCAATCATGATGGCACATACAATTCTCAGTAGGTGAACCGATCCCCGTAGCCCGAAATGATCAGTAATGAGCTACTATCTAACAATCTAAGCGGAAGAAACAGTTTAATAAGCGGAAGCAAGAGAACGAGATAAGGAGAATAGATAACAGGAGTATATACCTACATATGAGGAAGCTAAACCAAACCCAAAATCTGGTATCATAGTATAGAGCCGGAACTACATATAAGGAGTACGAAGCATCCAAAATAATATATACACAAATGTCTTCGAGTAGTAATAAAGTACATAAAGCAAAAGATAAACTAAAAGCTAAGCTCCGGCCGCCAAGAGTTCACCCTCAGTCTGGATAGTCCAAAATCCTCAAGCACGACTCACAGCGATCTAGCGGTGATGTCCCACACTAGGATCTGCACCAGAAAATGCAGAGTGTAGTATGAGCACCAAATGCGAAGCATAAGGTACCCAGTAGGTATCATAGGCCGACTGGGCACATATAAGATAAAAATGTAGTAACAGACAAAATAGAAACAAGTAGTCACAGAATTCAATGAAAAGGTACACAGGAGCTAGCCCAGAGGGAAGACAACATAAATAACACAAAAGGCTAGCAAGCAGAATATATACACAACCGGCTCAGGTGAAAGTAAGAAACGACACACCTGGGATCCTTGCAATAACAGTATATACACAATAAGTTTTAGAAGTGGATGGTGTACCGGTAACCTCAAGTACAAGGTAAGGAAGAGGAGAGTAAAGATAGACATGCTCGGAAAACAGGAATCAATAACCAAACCCATCATACCAATCTCAACTCCAGAAACTAACAACTTAGCAGTATACAACCTCATAATTATAACCGTAGCAGGGGATAACACCGAGATAAAGTAACAAGAGTCTACCTACAGTCTCTCGGCCGCTCATACAACCGAGGAACACAATCAAGTGAAAACAAATCCTCCGGCATCCCATACTACCGGAGCGTACAATCAACAAATAACAAACAAGGGTGGTACCTCACACATATGAATGATATGATGCCGTGCTAAGTCAAGAGTGATAGTAGTACCGTATTTACCCGCTTCCGGCGACCTATAAGGCCCAGAAGACAGGACCCATGGAAGGTCACACCTGTATACCCCTACTATACCGTATACCCCCCCCCCCCTCACCACCCGCAGCTCGCAGCCTCTGGTCCAGAACGGCAAGGTCCATGGAGTCCCCCGACCAACATACTAGATGCTCCGCAATCTCGAAAACCCCAAGTAAAGCCACCCAGAGAGTATCCAGGTCTAAATCAGTAAGTCAAAAAGTCCTAGCACCTAGCCCCGCTGAGTCTAGCATCACCCTGAAAGTTGTAGTAAAACAAGTCTAGTGCTCAAACTCCGTTGAGTCTAGTATAAGTGGAACTAGTGATAAAACGGCCTTTGATTCCCTTACCCCAAGAAGACCCATTAAAATGATACCAAAACTCTCGTTACATCATTTCCACCAAAAATGGTCCCCACGGGCTATGCAAAGTTTAGAAAATCAGTTCCGGTAGGCCCGAAGCCAAAACCGTAGTAAAAATCATGAAGAAATCCCCTCTATATGCATGATGAATGGCATATACTATCACAACAGTGGGCCCCAGCCCATAAACAACCTATCGGCCCTGCACAGGCTCCAATCACTCTACAGCACAGATAGCCAGAATAATATCATGATAACGATGCCCGAGAATCACGGGCACCCTCAAATAATCCACCATCTATGGTCCAGAGTCAAACAAGGCCACCAGGACCATAAGGGTGATAATATCATTTACGGAGAATACTACACACAACGGAGGAAAGAAAAAAGGCAAAACATGGAAAAAGGGTCAAGGTCTGTGGTGCCAACCTAAAACCCAACCCAAGGATGCCAGCTAGTATAATTTTATCCAATATATGCTAAGTCTAGGGAGTTTAGACCGTAACCTACCTGTCGTCCGACGACAAGCTGCAGGAACGATGATACTCGGGGCCGAGCTGCTCCGAGAAGCTCTGAACGAGGATCAAACTATTAAAAGCATAAGTAAAATATTAAAATGAAACTAATTATACCCATAATGCTACAATTATAGCCGAGTCAAAATTTGGGTCACCGGCGGACCCGTGGGTCCCACAACCCGAAACCAAAAATGAAAACTCACATTATGATCCCCAAGACCATGGAAGTACATGCCCGGAAAATCAAGGAAATTGGGCTACAAATTCGAGCTAAAACAGCTCATAAAGCTAGGAACCCAACAATGGAATTTTCGGAAAGAAAAATCAGAAATTGGCAAGGATTAGTTACTCCAAAGATAGAATTTAAGCCAAGACGGATAATTCTCTAAAGCCACGAACATGCAAGAGCTATGAGGCAGCCACTACAACAATTTTCAAGCTTTTGGAATTTAGCAACAATAGTGAATTTTAGAGAAAACGAAAAGGAAGCAAGTTGGGGAAGATGACTTACCAAGAGACGAAAAAGCACGGATTTATGATGAACAACAATTTCCCCAAGGTTAGAACTGGTATAGGAGCAATTTGGGAGAGTGTTTAAGTGTTTGGAGTTGGGAAAAGTTGAGCTAAAATGCTGGAAAAATGGAAACAAAGCAATATATAGTTGCAGGGAATTGGCAGCGCCAACGGCGCCCAGGCAGCGCTATCGCACTGGCCAACCGAAACGTGCATGAGCGCGATCGCGCTAGGCCAGCGCCGATGGCACTGAAGGCCTGGCCTGCAACATTTTTCTACAACTCTTGAAAACTCCACGGGGAATTCCAGGCAAAATCAAAAATTGATATTGAAAAACCAATAATACTAATAGAGTGGAAACGACATTCGGGACTCAACGGAATCGACGAAACTTCCATACGAGGTTGTTTCGGAGAAATATTGACCCACGTCAACACTAACTAAAAGAACTCAAAGGCTCAAAATGAGCCTGACTCACCCGGAACCCGAACCAACCACCTACCTAACCCAAACTCAATATTCCGGAGCTGATGGAATCATCGGATTTCAAATCTGACACTTCGATCATCGAAAGTCACCCAAAGTTACACTTTCTACTCCAAATGGCCTGAAAACAGAGAAAATAACACAAAACCCACACAAAAAGTTCTCAAGCCTTAACTGAAGGTCCAACTAGACCAAACTCAACGCTACGGAGCTAACGGGACTGCCAAAATTCAATTCCAAGCATGTTAGCTGAGAATGTTGACTAAAATCAATGATATTTTAAGTTAAGGCTCTAAAACATACAAACGACCAAAACGCCCAAAGGAATTACCAGGGTACCGAACTACCAGTCCCAGCAAGCCATAAATGACTTGAGGCTGCTACAGGAAAGCTCTAACAGTACAATGAATGCGTAAACACAAAGATGACCGGAAGGGTCATCACAACATCCACTACTAAAAAGACTTTCATCCTCGAAAGTCAAGAAGAAGGGAGTACCTGAAAGCTCTAACAACTGCGGATACTGAGCACGCAACTCACTCTCGGTCTCCCAAGTAGCATCCTCGACCGGACGATGCCTCCACTGAACTTTCACAACCAAAATCTCCCTAGATCTTAATCTCATAATATCTCTGGCCAAAATAACTATCGGCTCCTCAATAAATGATAAACTCTCGTCTAACTGAACCAAATCCCAATGCAAAATATGAGACTCATCTGGCACATACCGGCGCAATATTGAGACATGAAAAACTGAGTGAACAACTGAAAACATTGGAGGTAAAGCTAACATGTAGACAACACTACCAACCCTCTGTAGAATCTCAAACAACCCAATAAACCTGGGGCTAAGCTTGCCCCGCCGACCAAATCTCATCACGCCCTTCACGGGCGATACTCGAAGGAAAACCAAAGTCACCAACACTAAACTCGAAGGCATGAAGTCTACGATCAGCGTAGTTCTTCTGCCTACTTTGGGTCGCTCTAAGTCTATCCTGAATCAAACGGACTCGGTCCAAGGAATCTCTAAGAAAATCTGTACCCTGCGGTCTGGACTCTAAACCATCAAACCAACCAATCGACAATCTGCAACGCCTACCATACAAGGCCTCGAAAGGTGTCATGCCAATGCTCGAATGGAAATTGTTATTATAAGAAAACTCAGCTAATGTCACAAACTGATCCCATGAACCTCCAAAACCAAGAACATATGCCCGAAGCATGTCCTCCAGGACCTGGATAGTCCTTTCGAACTGGCCATCTATCTGAGGGTGGAAAGCAGTACTAAGTTGAACCTCTGTACCCAAATCTCACTGAATAGCCATCCAGAACTGCGATGTGAACTGAGTGCCGCAGTTTCAAATGATAGAAGCTGGGACCCCGTGCAATCGAACAATCTCACGAAGGTAAATCTGAGCTAACCTCTCAGCACTGTAGGAAGTCTGAACCAGCAAGAAGTGGGCTGACTTAGTCAGCCAATCCACAATCACCCAAATGGAATCAAAACCCCAAGAAGTACGAGGCAAACCAACAATGAAGTCCATAGTAATGCCTTCCCACTTCCACTCAGGAATGGGAAGTCACTGCATCAAACCACCCGATCTCATGTGCTCAAACTTAACCTGCTGACAGTTCAAGCACCGAGATACAAACTCCGCTATGTGACACTTCATATTGCACCACCAGTAAAGCTGTCTCAAATCTCTATACATCTTCGCCACGCCAGGATGAATGGAGTATCTAGAATAATGTACCTTACAGAGTATCAACTGAATCAAATCTCCAACCCTAGAAACACAAAGACAACTATCAAACCTCAAAATACCATCAGAACTCAAAGTAGCCCGGCTGGCCTCACCCTGAACCACCTGATCACGAAGGTCACACAAACTCTGATCCTCGAACTGTTGGCTCTGAATCTGATCAACTAGAGTATAACGAACCTCCATACTGGCAAGAACTCTGCTAGGATCCAACAAGTCAAGCCTAACCAATCGATTAGCCAAGGACTGGATGTCCAAGGCCAATGGTCATTCAGAAACTGAAAGTGAAGCTAGGCTACTCATACTCACCGCCTTTTGACTCAAGGCATCTGCTACCACATTTGCCTTGCCTGGATGATATAGAATGGTGAAATCATAGTCCTTCAGTAGCTCAATCCATCTCCGCTGTCTCAAGTTCATCTCTCATTAACTCGTAATATACTGAAGACTACGGTGGTCAATGAATATCTCACAATGAACTCCATATAAATAATGCCTCCAGATCTTGAGCGCGAAGACTACCACCGCCAACTCTAAGTCATGAGTGGGGTAGTTGCGCTCGTAAACCTTCAGCTGCCTCGACGCATATGAAAAAACTCGACCCTGCTGCATAAGCACACAACCAAGACCGACCCCTGAAGCATCACAATACACAGAGAAACTCTGACCCTCAACCGGCAAAGTCAAAATTGGAGTTGAAGTCAATTAGGCCTTAAGCTTCTGGACGCTATCCTCGCACTGATCCGACCACTGAAATGGATTATCCTTCCTAGTCAGCATAGTCAAGGGTGCTTCTACAGAAGAAAATCCCTCAACGAACCATCTGTAGTACCTGGCTAAACCAACAAAGTTGCGAACCTCGGTAGGAGTAGTAGGTCTAGGTCAATCATGAACAGTAGAAATCTTACCCGGATCAACTCTAATCCCATCCCTAGACACCACGTGTCCTAGGAATGCAACTGACTCAAGCCAAAACTCACACTTTGAGAACTTAGCATAAAGCCGATGATCTCTTAAAGTCTGAAGTACAGTCCTCAAGTGCTGCTCATGCTCATCCCTACTCCTCAAGTATATCAGCATGTCATCAATGAAGACTATTACAAACATATCCAGGTATGGGCTAAGCACCCTATGAATTAAATCCATAAAGGTTGCGGGGGAATTAGTCAACCCAAAAGACATCACCAGGAACTCATAGTGGCCATAACGTGTCCTGAATGCTGTCTTAGGGATGTCCTCCCCCCTAATCCTCAACTGATGGTAGCCCAACCTCAAATTAATCTTTGAAAACATGGCTGAACCCTGGAGCTAATCAAACAAGCCATCAATCCTCGGTATCGGATACCTATTCTTTACTGTCACCTTATTCAACTGTCAATAGTTAATACACATCCGCATCGACCCATCCTTATTCTTCACAAAGAGAACAGGAGCACCCCAAGGAGACACACTCAGTCTAATGAACCCCTTAGCTAACAAGTCCTGGAGCTGCTCCTTAAGCTCTCTCAACTCAGTAGGAGCCTTATGGTAAGGAGGGATAGAAATGGGTCTAGTGTACGGCTCTAACTCAATGGCGAAATCAATATCTCTCTCAGGTGGAAGGCCTGGAAGGTCAGTAGAAAATACATCTAGGAAGTCTCTAACCACAGGAACAAACTCAGGAGACGAAGGGTCAGCGCTAGCATCTCGAACATATGATAGATAAGCTAAACACCCGCGAGAGATCAACTTTTTATCTCGAAGACAAGAGATGATCCCAGATGGTGCACGGCTGACAGAACCCTACCATACAACCGGGGATACACCGGGCATAACTATGGTAATGGTCTTGGCATAACAATCCAAAATCGCACGGTGAGGGGATAACCAGTCCATACCCAATATCATATCAAAATCTATCATATCAAGAATCATCAAGTCACCCCAAGTCTCCAAATCACCAACAGATATCATGCAAGATCTCACAATCTAATCCACTACTAAAGAATCTCCTACTAGGGTCGAAATAGAAATAGGAATAGATAATGGCTCACTAGCCAACCCCAAACAAGGCAAAAAGTAGGCAGATACATATGAACAAGTGGATCCAGGATCAAATAAAGCCATATCAGACTGATGGCATATAAAGATCGTACTTTTAATCACGACATCCTAGGCATCTGCCTCCGATCTCCCAAGGACTATATAAAATTGGCGACGACCTCCACCTGCCCGACCGCCATCCCTACCACCTGCTCTGCCATGTGGAGCACCACCTCTACCTGACCACCACCTCCTCGAGTCGGTGGCTGAACTGAGCAAATAGAATGATCCAGCGAAGCGGCTGGCTGAACTGTACCCTGGTAGAGGCAAGCTCTAGCAAAATGGCCACTAACTCCACACTCATAGAAGGCTGTACCCCGATGGGGGCAATCTCTGGCAAAATGACCATTGACTCCACACTCATAGCATGGCCCACCCTGTCGAGATAAACCCGCTGAACCTGTGTGGCCACCTCGGCCTGATGCCCCAAAAGTAGTACCCCTCACATACTGACCATTGTGACCACACTGACTGCTTTAACTCTGCTCAAACTGAGAACCAGAAGCCTGAAGTGACGCCTGAACTGGTCCACTAGTCTGACCCTGATGCTGTTGTGGCTGATAACCCCGGCCCCACTGGCCTGAACCTCAACTACCATGTCTGGAACCACTGTAGCCACCCTGATGTCGAGGCCTCTTATCTCTGGCCCCGGGGTCATGGCGATGCAAATCCTCTACAGTGCGGGCATAGTCCGCAATAGCCTGGAATGAGCGACCACTAGAAACCAATATTTCTGCAGGCTCTCTAAAATCTCTCTATAGTCCCCAAACAAATATATGGATCTTGTCAGACTCGGTAGGCATAATCATGTCCCCAAATGGAGCAAGCTGATGGAAACAAGTTTCATACTCCGAGACGGTCATGGAATCCTAAGCAAGTCTAGTGAACTCCTCCCTCCAACGTTCTCTGTCGCTCTGTGGTAAGAACTTGGCCATAAAGGCCTCTTAGAACTCAGACCAAGTCAAGGGAGGTGACATAGAAGGTCTGCAAGCAACCTGAGCCCTCCACCATAACTTAGCTGGACCCTCCAGCTGATATGTAGTAGATCCAACTCCGTGAGACTCTAGCAATCCCAGATGGTGTAACATCTCCTCACATGTAGTAATGAAGTAAAGTGGGTCCTGACCCAACATACCAACAAATATCGATGGTGCCAATCTTAAGAACCTACACAATGCCTTCTGCTCCCCATCTCTCATAGTTGTGCAAGGAGCAAGAGGCTGTGCAACTGATAGAATCTAAATAACCTCGGCATGGGGAGCCGCAGTAGCGGGCTACGCTCTTGAACTCTGAACACCCAGGGCTTCCCCCTGAGCGGAAGTAGGTGCTAGCTCAGAAGGTCTATCCCCAATCATACCCAGAAGCTGAACAAGTAAACCCCTAATATCCAAAGACTGAGCTGGGGCTAAAGCTGGCACAGAAACTGGTGGCACCTGGGCTGCCTCCGGGTCCACACGCTGCTGCTCAGGGATAAACTCAGGCTCATAATCATACTCGGGCTCTACCTCAACTCTAGCAGCTCTAGCAGGTGCCATTGCTCTGGGACGTACTCGACCCTTTACCTCTACTCCTACGACCACCTCGGCCCCTAGCTAGAGTTGGAGTTACAGGGGCAGGAGGCTCTTCTTTGCCAGAAGCCGAAGATCTCGTATGAACCATCTGCGGAAGAGTGAACCAAAATAAGTGAGATTTCCAAAAACTTTAAAGGATACTACGCATGAGAGAGAAAAAAGAAAAGTCCATTTTCCTAAGATGTCACTATAGCCTCTCAAAGATTGAGTATGGACGTCTCCGCCCCGATCCACAGGACTCTACTAGACATTGGATCCTACACCAATGACACTGGTGAACCTAACTCTGATACCAAGCTGTCACAACCTGATTTCTCGGTCATGATGGCACTTACAACCCCCCATTAGGCGAACCAATCCCCGTAGCCTAGAACGGTCAGTAATGTGCTACTATCTAACAATCTAAGTGGAAGAAACAGTTTAATAAGCGGAAGCAAGGGAACGAGATAAAGAGAATAGATAACAGGAGTATATACCTACATATGCGAAAGCTAAACCAAACCCAAAACTTGGTATCATAGTATAGAGCCGGAACTACATATAAGGAGTACGAAGCATCCAAAATAATATATACACAAATGTCTCCGAGTAGTAATAGAGTACATAAAGCAAAAGATAAACTAAAAGCTAAGATCCGGTCGCCAAGAGCTCACCCTCAGTCTAGATAGTCCAAAATCCTCAAGCACGACTTACAGCAATCTAGCGGTAATGTCCCACACTAAGATCTGCACCAGAAGATGCAGAGATGAGCGCCAAATGCGAATCATAAGGTACCCAGTAGGTATCATAGGCTGACTGGGCACATACAAGATAAAAGCATAGTAACAGACAGAATAGAAACAAGTAGTCACAGAATTCTACAAAAAGGTACGAAGATGCTAGCCCAGAGGGAAGACAATAGAAATAAAACACTCGGCTAGCAAACAGAATATATACACAACCGATAGTACCTGGGATCCTTACAATAACAATATATACACAATAAGTTTTAGAAGTGGACGGTATACCGGTAACCTCAAGTACAAGGGAAGGAAGGGGAGAGTAAAAATAGATATGCTCGGTAAACAGGAATCAATAACCAAACCCATCATACCAATCTCAAATCCAGAAACTAACAACTAAGCAGTATACAACCTCATAATTATAACCGTAGCAGGGGATAACACCGAGATAAAGTAACAAGAGTCTACCTACAGTCCCTCGGCCGCCCATACAATCGAGGAACGCAATCAAGTGAAAACAAACCCTCCAGCATCCCATACTACCGGAGCGTACAATCCACAAATAGCAAACAAGTATGGTACCTCACACAAATGAATGATATAATGCCATGCTAAGTCAAGAGTGATAGTAGTACCATATGTTACCCGCTTTTGGAAACCTATAAGGCCCAGAAGATAGGAACCATGGAAGGTCACACCCGTATACCCCTCCCCCTGGCACCCGCAGCTCGCAGCCTCTGGTCCAGAACGAAAAGGTCCATGGAGTCCCCCGACCAACATACTAGATGCCCTGAAATCTCAAAAACCCCAAGTAAAGCCGCTCGGAGAGTATCTAGGTCTAAATCAGTAAGTCAAAAAGTCCTAGCACCCAGCCCCGTCGAGTCTAGCATTACTCCAAAAGTTGTAGTAAAACAAGTCTAGCACTCGAACCCCGTCGAGCCTAGTATAAGTGGAACTAGTGATAAAATGACCTTTGATTTTCCCTTACCCAAAAAAGACCCATTAAAAGGATACCAAAACTTTTTTTACATCATTTCCACCAAAAATGGGCCCCACGGGCCATGAAAAGTTTAGAAAATCAGTTTTGGTAGGCCCAAAACCAAAACCGTAGTAAAATCAAGAAGAAATCCCTTATATATGCATGATGAATAGCATACACAATCACAACAGTAGCCCCAACCCACAAATAACCTATCGGCCCTGCACATGCTCCAATCCCTCTACAACACAGATAGCCAGCATAATATCACGATAATAATGTCTGGGACTCACGGGCACCCCCGAATAACCCACCATCTATGGTCCAGAGTCAAACAAGGCCACACAGGAACATAAGGGTGGTAATATCAACTACAGAGAATACTACACACAACAAAGGAAAGAAACGAGGCAAAACATGGAAAAGTGGTCAAGGTCTGTGGTGCCAACCTAATGACCCAACCCAAGGATGCCAGCTAGTATAATTTTATTCGATATATGCTAAGTTTAGGGAGTTTAGACCATAACCTACCTGTCGTCCGATGACAAGCTGCAGGAACGATGACACCCGTGGCCGAGCTACTTCCGAGAAGCTCCGAATGAGGATCAAACTATCAAAATCATAAATAAAATATTAAAATGAGTCTAATGATACCCATAATGCTACAATTGTAGCCGGGTTGAAAGTCGGGTCACCGGCGGGCTCGTGGGCTCCACAACCCAAAACCAAAAACTCAAACTCATATTATGATCCCCAATACCATGGGAGTACATGCCCGGAAAATCAAGGAAATTGGGCTACAAATTCGAGCTAAAACAGCCTCTAAAGCTAGGAACTCAACAATGGAATTTTCGAAAAGAAAAATCGGAAATTGGCAAGGAATACTTACTCCAAAGATAGAATTTAAGCAAAGACGGATAATTCTCCAAACCCACGAACATGCAAGAGCTATGACGCAACTTTTGTTGACACCCAATTTTTACCCTCCATAATACAAATTAATCTTGAGCCTTTTTTAATTTTTAAACAATTTTTGAAATAATTATTTCGTAAAAAGGGATAAAATATTTTCCAAATCTGATTTATAATAGTTTTTAAGTAAGGAACTTATATTTTTCATATTTTATTATATGAAATTTATAAAGTTTACTTAAAAGAATTATTTTAAAGTTTGATTTCACAAGAAAGTCCTTTTAAAAGATTAGCGCTTGATTTTCTCAAAGTTTATTCAAAATGAGAGATTAATTGAGGTGATTATGTGTTAAAAATAATCTTTATTTCAAATTGTTTAAATCATTAAAGCTCGAGGTTAATTATTAGTTCGTCTTTATTCCTATTCTAGCCTAAATCCCTAAAATCTTTTAAAATCTAGCTGAATCCCATCAATTTGCTCTCAATTTGGTTGTCTACTTAATTTAAAATGGCCACATTTTGCAAATGTGGCCATATCTGTAAAACAACTTATAAGCACCCTTCATCAGCTTTTGTTTTAACAATTTGGGCCAAAATTTCTCCAACCCGCTTGGCCCATCCCCATTTACCCTTTGCTATTCCCCTCTAGCCCACTCCCTTTTTGCTAAACCTGACCGGCCCAACCCAAAGCCCCTTATACCAACACACCCTCATTCTCTTCTCTCCACAGATAAACAAATGACCCCTTATCTCCTCTCTTTCTTCTTCATCTCACTCTCAACAAACCCAGTACAACACCCTGTGAAACCCTAATGCCTCCCAACGTTTCCATCTGCAGAAGTGACAACAACAGTTTCAAACAGCTCCCAAACTCTGTCAAATTCCCAAACGCCATCCACCCTCCGTCAAATCATATGCTGGCAGAGGAGAACCTTTTCAAAACTGCCCTAGGTGGCATTTTGTCTGCATTTTCAGTGAGGATTTGTACAAAATCTTACTATTTCCTTGCTGGCCAAGCTCATCCCGTTAGGAATTTCAAATTTTCCCAAAAGGAATTTCCTGAAAACCCCTCTTGTTTTCCCTCCATTTTCAGAACCAAGATCCCTATAAATAGCCCCTTCCTCTTCATTGTGAAAGGCTGGCTTTTGGTTTTGCTTGAGTTTCTTTTGGAGAACCACTCTCTAGCTCAAAAGAAACCAAAAGATTTCAGAGAAATACACTTACAAAAAGAGAGTTCTCGTTGATTTCGATAAGCTCAGTTCAATTTTGACGGTGATATTGCGATTTCGACGAAGCTTGTTTATTCCAGTTCCTGCTCCAAAAGAGGTAAAACCCTCATCCTTTTCTTTTTCCTTTTCTTATCTTCTTCGTTTTTAGTATAATGTAGAGTTGTCTGTTCTTTTTTTTTTAGAAATGTTTTTTGTTGATTTTAAGCTGGCTATGTCGTGATTATGATTTTTTTAGAGATTTCTAGTTTTAGGTTGTTTCTTTTTGCTTGATTTGGTGTCAAGAAATGACGACTGAAAGTTGTAAAATTCGTCTATAGAATGGTGGTTAAGTGTTAAAGTCCTGAAGTTTTCTGTTTTATTTCTTCTTTGCTTTCTGCTACTTGTGGGTGCATATAAGCATTACTTCATTATTACTCGTTATGGTTTATGTGGATTGTGAAAACTAGGCTTCGTCTGAATAAAATTTCAAAACTTTCTTTTAGATAAGCATGATTGTACTCAAGTGTTGGGTTCTTTTTTACCTTATTTGAATCATGCAGAAGTTGAAATTTCTTTTCTTTGCCTAAAGACTGACTGGATTTGTCAAGTTTGAGGCTTTAAAAGAATTAGTTTCATTCACCGTCTTGTTATTAGCTTGATTGGCAATCTCTTGGCATGATCTCATAAATTACTTGTCTTAGCCTTATGTGCTTTCTGCGTTAGAATGTGATGTGTGGTGTGTAAAACGTTGAATCTTCACTTAAGTTTCATGTCATGCTCAAGCAGCATCATTTAAAACCTTGAAAGTTGATATTGCCTTCTGTCTTATGATTGTTTATTGTTCATATAAGTTGTTGCTTCATCTTTTGTAAAGATCTCACGAAGAAGCTTCCCTACTTTCAATGCTTAGTAGGAAATTTACCCCTTTTCTCAGAGAACAAATGTTGAACTAACTTAAAAACGTTTGGATCTTGTTCTAGCTGCTGGAAAGAGTTGTGAATCACTTGTCCATGCTATGTTCATCCCTCTTTGTGTTCTAAATGCTTCTCACCTATCTTCATATTTAAAGTTCAGTTTGTTTTAAGTTCACCTATGGCCTCTTTTATACGACTTTTACTCTGAATCCCTTTTGTTTTCTTTACTTCGAATACTATGTCTTTGGGTTGATTGTTAGCCTAAGAAACCTGGTTGTGATCAAATCTCATTGGATCCCTGCATACAAAGATTAAATTACTCTTTTGACAATGTTGGAATGCAGCCGAATTAAGTTTCTTTAGCTTAGAATTGGTCATATAAGAATGAGCCTTTATATTCATTTTCCGTAATGGTTATAGATATTTGTTCGAAACCAAATTGCTTTCTCTCTGATTTTACCTGTTTATAACGTGTTGCTTTTGAATTCAAAATCCTTTCAAGAAAATTAGGGTGCATTTCTTTTAAAGTGTAGATTTTGTGGAATTTTGTGGCTAGGGAAGTTGTTGAAGCCATTTATTTGTATCTTGCGGATAGTGAGATTTGTTTCTCTCTCGTGCTTATCTTCCTCAAAATTATATTGCTCTAGCCATGGTTGAGTGAAGTACTTACTGCTGAGATTCTAATAGATTGAAATTCCTATCTAGCTGCAAATGAGAATATTGAATTGAGAAGTCTATATGTGTTTAGTTTCTTATCAACTTGTGTACAACCATATGAAAGTGTAGGAATTCACATTCCAAAATGATGTGATGTCTGTTAGAGAATTAACACAGTTTAAGGCTCTAATCCATGTTTAACAAGTTAATACAATATTTGCTTACCTGTTAGCTTTGCGAGACAACGACCTCTTTCTCTATTTTCTCTCTGAAAAAGTCTTGCTTTTGCATAAAGTTTTGAATGTATACTAATTCTTATCATTTTCTTTACATGTGACGCCTTCGAGTCTAAATCTGGACTCCAATCCTTGCATTTCGTTGGGCCTTAGCCCAACATGAGCATCCTTTGAGTCCAAAAGGATTGTCCAGCAGTAGATGAAGAAAGAAAATAGGTTCAAAACCCATGAAACAACAATAGCATAGCAGCATCCCAAGACGGACTGAATTTTGAAGAAAATGGGCCAAAAGGCCCCGATGCAACAACAGCGAGTCCAGATGAATGGAAACTTGGACGAAATTGGATCAAATTCCAAAAGTGGGATGGCGGTGGGCCTAAAAGGGCCCATAAAATAGACTTAGGACAGGTTTCAAAAACCCAACTGTTAATTAAGCCAGAAGCTTAATTATTTCCTTCTCCTCTCTTTACTTTGTATTTTAAAATTATTTGTATGATTAACTCTTAACTTAGTTGAGTTACCCCAAACGAGTAATACATTTCCTTGTTAAAATATTCTTCAAAGTCACTTACTGTTTCTATTTATGTGAAAAGAATCAATCATGTTTTCCTTTCCGTTTTATAAAAGATAAGCTCTTTATGTATTTCCAATTCTAAAATATAAGTAACAATTTTTCTTAATCAAGTCTCATTTACTCAAAATCTAAATAAAAACTAGATTGTTTTAATAAAAAATTCTTTTCAATGTTAGTAAAAAATAAGTTATTTTCAAACAAGTCCGGATAATCGCAAGTTAGCGGATACCCCGAGTGCCTTTAAAATCTTCTCGGGATATTAATAGGAATCTCTTATCCAATTTTTTTGAATTTTTAACGTTATATCTGTTTTGACTTTAAAGATTTTCTTAAAATTTTTCTTGGTTTTCCTTTAATTAAACTAAGTGGCGACTCTTGCTTGCTTTTAATTGAAAATGTTTTGGAAACTTTAATTAAATTTTTGAAATGATTTTCAAACCTAAGTCATTTTTCCCGAAAAAGCCACTACAATAATTTTCAAGCTTTTGGAATTTAGCAACAATGGTGGATTTTAGAGAAAATCAAAAGGAAGCATGTTGGGGAAGATGACTTACCAAGAGACGAAGAAGCACGGATTTATGATGAAAAACAATTTCCCCAAGGTTAGAACTGGTATAGGAGCAATTTGGGAGAGTGTTTAAGTGTTTGGAGTTGGGAAACGTTGAGCTAAAATGCTGGAAAAAGGGAAAGAAAGCAATATATAGTTGCAGGGAATTGGCCAACACCAACGGCGCCCAGGCAACGCTATCGCGCTAGGCCAGCGCCGATGGCGCTGAAGGCCTGGCCTGCAACATTTTTCAGCAACTCTTGAAAACTCCACGGGATATTTTGGGCAAAATTAGAAATTGATATTCAAAAACTGATAATGCTAATAAAGTGAAAACGATATTCTGGATTCAACAGAATTGACAAAACTTCAATACGAAGTCGTTTCGGAGAAATGTTGACTCAAGTCAACACTAATTAAAAGAACTCAAAGGCTCAAAATGAGCCCGGCTCACCCGGAACCCAAAACAACCACCTACCTAACCCAAACTCAGCATTCTGGAGCTGATGGAATCATCGGATTTTAAATCTGACGCTCTGATCATCGAAAGTCACCCAAAGTTACACTTTCAACTCCAAATGGCCTAAAAACAGAGGAAACAATACAAAACCCACACCAGAAGCTCTCAGGCCTTAACTGAATGTCCAACTAGACCAAACTCAATGCTACGGAGCTAATGGAACTGTCAGAATTCAATTCCGAGCATGTTAGCTAAGAATGTTGACTAAAGTCAATGATATTCTCTAAAATACGCAAACGACCAAAATGCCCAAACGAACGACCAGGGTATCGAACTACCGATCCCAGCAAGCCATAAATGATTTGGGGCCACTACATAAAAGCTCTAACAGTACAAAAAATGCGTAAACACGAAGATGACTTGAAGGGTCATCACATAAATTTTTTGTATAGTTAAAGTGTGTCATTGAAATTTCACCTATAATTTAAGATGGTACTTATACCTTTTCCCGAAAGAATATGCTAACAAAAATAAAATTCAGGACATGTGACTTCAAGAAAATTGACATGTTATATAGAAAGGTATAGATACGAAGACAAACGAGGTACAATGGTTCAAAAACATAGAAATAAAACTAGGACGGGATGCTTAGCTCATATTACTGTTAGTCATTAATCAAATGAAATATTTTGTATCACTTCATTTAAAGAGAAACAATCACCCTCTTGTTCTTTCTTTTTTGACTCATATGTTACCCTTACAAAAAAGATAAAAAGTGCTCAAGCATATAAAATTGACCTATTAAATAATTTAGAAATATGTTCTAAAGCTTCATTTGATTATGTTGCTCGTAAATTGGAGGACAATATTTTCTAGGTTACACAAAGAGAGATCAGAAGAATTATCTTTGGATAAAAGAAAAGATAGTTTGAAACGTGGAGCAACTCGTACTTTGGTTGATTATTTTGAGAAAATGATGCTAGAAAAATCTATTTTCAGTGTTTTTTACAATTAGAAGATGATGATTTAATAATTAATATATTTAAATCAATGCAAAAATGATAAGAGATTTTAAAATTTATAGAGATATTGTGTCTTTTGATTCGACATATAAAACAAAGGTGGAATCTATCGATAGACACCTAAAGCTGGCATGAATTTTCACTTAGACACCTCAAGTAAGCCTTGTATATTTTAAACACTTATAGTAGAATTATGTCGTGTCATTTTGACACTTCTTATTGATTTGACACATTGTGTGTGCTGCACTAACTTCAGATGCGTGAAAGGCTTAAATTTTATAATTTTTTTATTTCTTCATCTTCCTTCTCTCTCCTTCCAACACTTTTTCCACCCCACCATCACCCTGCCACCCTCATATATCCAACCTTCTCCTCTCTAATCATTCTTTGATGTGGCAAATTAATTCAATTATATATATTAACAAAAAATGTAAAGAAAGGATTAAGATATGTCTAGATTACCTATAACTCCAAGATGGCAAAAGTCATAAAAATCGTGAAATAAAATTATTTGTGAAGTGAAAGCTAAAAATTACTGTGAACTAGTGGTAAGAAATTGTTCTTAAAGAATCAGTGTTGTCAAATTTAAAGTTGTGCCCAAATTATCTTTTATGAAATTTATGATTACCTTGTTGTAATTTCATAAAAACTTTCTTTTCAAAGAGTATAATCAATCCATCTCTCTCAAAACTTGCAATGTAAAGAGTAGTTAGCGGCGGTTGAACTTTCCCCCAAATTCACTATCATCATAAATTCATGATCTATCATTTTGCTCTTAAATCTCTTTTACTATTAGAATTTTTCTCAATGTGAGACTCCCAGAAGTTTAACACCAAACTAAAAAAAATAGCAAAAAAGCAGAAAAAAATAATGAAAGAGTAACCTAAGAAGACCTTTTTTGTTCTTTACAATTATAGGACTCATGGTTAGTTGAGCTCCACTTCAAGCTTAAATCAGAGGAGGAGGAAATGCGAAGATGGTCGGAGAAGGAAAAAAAAGAGGTGATCAGCGATCGAAGAGAGTAATTTTGACGGGATATTTGTAAATTTTCTCTTTTCTATTTTGTTAAAATTAACTAAATAGTTTTAAAATAGATTTTATACTCATAGTATATTTTTTAATATTTATTTTTAGAATATATGTCACATGTCTTCATTTAATTCACCACTTTGACATGTCATCGACGAGTGTATTACACACACTTTATATATTTAGCTGATTATATAAAAAATGGCAAAATGACACAATGAGATTCTACTATGAATGTTTAAAATGTACAAAGCTTACTTGAGGTGTCTAGGTGAAATGTCACGCCAACTTTAAGTGATTGTCGATGGGTTTCGCCTAAAACAAATAAAGAGACCTTTGGAATTGTTTGTTGGTTTAAATAATCATAAAGGAAATGATTATATTTAGTGCAACCCTTCTATATGAAGAAACAGCTGAATCTTTTGAATGACTTTTTAATGCATTCTTTAGGATTATATCTGCAGATAAATCACAAATATTTTTTACTGATTAAAATTTTACAATAGTTGTTGTCTCATTAGTAGTGCCACAGACATATTATCGCCTTTGTGTATGACATTTGAAAAAAAATGCATTCAAACATTTTAATCATATTTTTAAAGTTGATAAATCATTTTTGAAAGACTTTAGCAAATTGCTTGTCACTACTCGATTTCTCAGGTCATGATGGCACCTACAATCCCCCTGTAGGTGTACCAATCTTCATAGCCCGGAATGGTTAGTAATGGGCTACTAATAAAGCAAAGCACGTACAAGAAAGAGTAATAAGTGAAAGAATGTAAAGAAGACATAAAAAGAGGAGATAAGTTGAAATATATATATATATATATATATACATAAGCTAAACCATCCCATGACCTGGTATCATAGTATAGAAGCTATTACTAAAAGTACAGAGTACAAGAGAGTGCAAAAGAAGAATATACAACTGTCTCCGAATAGAAAAAAGAGTACATAAAGTACAAGGAAGAGATAAAAGACAAGCCCCGATCATCCGGAGCTCACCATATGTCTCGGATGTCCAGAGCTACATGAGTTCACGCGTCAACGATGATAGCTCACACTCGGATCTGCACCAGAAGATGCAAAAGTGTAGTATGAGCACCAATTGTAAAGCAATGGGTACCCAGTAGGCATCATAGGCTGACTGAGCATATATAAAATATAAGAGCAGTATAAAGTAGATACCAAAGAAAGGGTCACAGAAGCAAACAGAGATAAGTACACGGAAGCTAACAATAGGAAGAAGGCAGAGAGAATACAAGTACACTATGTTAGCCACAAAAAATATATCACAGAACACAAGTGAAATAAATAGAGAACACACATGGATCCTTGCAACAACAATATATACAAAGAGTTTAATGAACATGACAGTATATTGGTAACCTCAAATAAAGGAAAACAAGGAAAATCCACTAAACATAATCATGCTAACAATACAACTCACAAGGTAAGGATGATCGGAAAGGTAAACTAACAAGTACTACAATAGGAGCAAGTGAACCAATTTACCTACAGTCCCAACGGGCACCCATACACCCGAGGAATACATACAAGTGAAAACAAATCCTCTGACATCCCATACTACCAGAGCGTACACTCAAAAAACAACAAACAAGGATGAAACCGTGCAAATAATATATGATATGATATGTCATGCCGTGATACCATATGCACCTCCTCCAGCGCCCGTAGGCCCAGCAGGTAGGACCCATGGATAGCTTTCCCCATATGCCTCTACTCTTCCGTATACCCCTCCTCCGGTACTCTCAGTCCATAGCCCCTAGTCTGGATTGACAAGGTCCATGAAGGTCTTCAAGATCACTTACAAACTCTCAATATTTTAATATCGGTGCCCAGAATCTATCTGGGTCTAAAATTAGTAAGTAAATACATGTCTAGTGCACCGGTACAGCCAAGCCTAGTATCATCTCAAAATTAGTAGAAAATAATGTCTAGCACTCTGGCCTAATCAAGTCTAGCATCAGTTCAAAATCAGTAAAAAAATCATATCTATCATTGTGGCCCAGCCGAGTCTAGTATCAGTGTGAAAAACCATCAAAAAATCTCTTTTACTTCAAGAAGATATATAAGCCAGTTTAAAATCTATTTATAGCCATTTATAACTGAAAACAGGCTCTCGAGGCCATGCAAAGTTTAGAAAACTGGTGATAGATAGGCCTACAGCTATATTAGTAATAAATCAACGCAGAAAACCCTTTGCATGATGATGATGATATGATCAATTTCAACCAATAGCTCAACAACTCACAATCAACCTATCGGCCATGTACATGCTCAATCCACTCTACAACTTAGATAACCAACTCATAATCACAAATTGATATCCGAGACTCATGAACATATCCCAGATATTCCACCGTCTATGGTCATAAGCAAAGGCCAGACGGGGCCGCAAGGGTAATACTATGAACTAGCTCAAATACTAAAGCAAACATGGGAAATAAGAACGGACGAAAGGAAAGCGGACAATGTCTGAGGTGCCAACCAAATAAACCCAACCCAAAGATGCTAAATAGTACAATAATATTCTATATATGCAAAGTCTAAGGTGGGTAAGCCGTAACCTATCTGGCATCCGATGAATAGCTGCTGGAAAGCTATCACCCAAGCCTGAACTGCTCCGAAAAGCCTCGAATAGAAATCAAACTATCAAGAACATAATCTACTCGTCAATACAAATCTAACGATACCCATAATGCTAATAATTTAGCTGGATCAAAATCTGGGTCAAAAGCATGCCCATGGGCCCTGCAACCTAAAATTGAAAATGAAAGTTACCAAAAAATTCCTGATATTATGTAATGACCCTTCCGGTCATTTACACGTTTTTGCCTTTCTTGTACCATTAGAGCTTACTTGTAGTGGCCCAAGTCATTTATGGCTTGTTGGGACCGGTAGTTCGGTGCCCGGGCCGTTCGTTTGGTCTTTATGGCCGTTCCTCATTTTAGAGATTCAACTTTGGAAATCGTTGACTTTCGACAATATTTTTGGTAATATCAAAGAATTAAACCAAGGTTCTAGGTCAAAGGAATCCCTTACCCGAAAGTTTGAGTTAAAGAAATGCCTCGTGTAACACCTCGTCCGTTTGGAAGGTTTAAAGTAACCCGTGCCTTTGGGGTAAGACTAATAGTGTCTAATATACTAAGAACGATGTGTTATAAGATATTATAATCGCAAAATGGTCGTATGATAAGTTTTGAAGTCAAGCAAGTTGCGAAACAAAAATTGGAAAAAGTTATTGTAAATTCCTTTAAGGAATTCTCTTCAAATTTGGGTTAAATGTCTTGGGGTGTTTCTCCCTATATATAAAGAGTTAGTGGTTCCCCAGTATACCAAATCGAATTTCTATGAGTCTAGTTTCTAATGCACTAAACCGTTTGTCCATACGACTTCAGAATAGAGAGATATTCACGTTTTCGTAAGACTGCGCAAGCAGACACGTCAAAGTGGGGTCAACATCCTAAGTCGGTTTGCCTTTATAAATCAGCTTCTCCTTCGTTTTAAACCCATAAAAACATACCAAAACCTTAAAAAATCAGATATAAACCTTAGAAATAATCCATGGACCTTGATCCTTTCAATTCGGAAGTTTAACGGAAGTTGCTCTACGTCGCGAGCTCGTCATTTTGGTGTAGTTTGTCCCATCGATTTCATGGCGTATCTTCGTGGGTGTTGATACAGCGAGCTAGCAGGTGTTTTCTGAGTATTTGGAAGTAGCTATGGAGTTATTTTGGTGAGGTATGGATCTCGTACACTTATCTATTTGTTGAATCAAGATTCTAAGCTTCTAGTCACGAAAAGTTGTATTTTTCGATAACTTGTAGTAGTTTCTTGTTGGATTTGGATATGTTTGTTGTTCCTGCAAGGAGGAAGGTTGTTAATCTTGGGATATTGAATATTTTTGTCAAGGAAATCTCTCCCCTACGACCCTCCTTCATTATTAAATGTTCTAGTATTGTTTTATGAATTTCTGAGCCCCAAAGTGGTATTTTGGATTTGTGGCTTTGGACAGCCCCTTTATCTTGTTATGTTTGGTTATTGTTGTGGTGTTATGGTTATGTTAAGGTGATGGAGGGATTGGGAAATTGTGCGATTCTTTTTGGGATCACATACGATAGTGATTGGATTGGACAAACGTGAAGTATGCCTTGAAATAGTGCCTCGAGAGCTCGTCGCTCCTTGGAGATATGGTTAACGTATTGTTGTTGGATTTAGCTGCCATTTGTTATTGTTATTGGCCTCATTTTTATGCTTTGGAGTTGGCTGGTCGCGAGTGTGACATTAACACCTTATCAATTGGCTATGGCTCGTTCTTGTAGCCTTGTCGATTCTAGCAATTGTTCTATTACCTTGGTTGGTCAGGCTTCATATAGACTTCTTTGGGGCTTCAGTTGAAAGTATTTGTTTGGTGTGATTCAGAGCTTTCTGGAGCTGTTCGAGTCTGGACGATGCCGTTCCCGCAGCTAGTCATCGGATGACAGGTAGGTTATGGTTTTCCCCTATCTAGACTCTGCGTATATAGGCTATAACTGCATTAATTAGCATCCTTGGATGGGTTGTTATAGGTTGGTACCCCAGACCTTGTCCGCCTTTCGTCCGTCTATTTCATACGTTGTTTGTAGTATTCGCGTAGTAATGTATATTACCTTTGTGGTCCTTTGTGGCCTTATATTGACTCTGGAACATAGATGGTGGGCTATTTGGGAATGTCCGCGAGTCCCGGACATAGAGATTATACTTTTAGGCTGGTTATGTCTGCTGAGTAGTTGATGGGCCTGTGCAGGGCTGATGGGAGTTGTTGTGAGCTGTTTGGCTACTTTTATATTTGTGTGCGAGCATATCATCCATGAAAAAGTTTTTCCCCTGCATGTTTTACTACAGTTTTGGCTGCGACCAGCTACCGACAGTTTTCCTAAATTTGCATAGCCCTGGGGGCCCATTTTTTGTACTGTTGATGATCGAAAAGGGGATTTTTGGATGTTTTCGCACTGATTTTATTACTGGTATTAGTCTCTGCGGGGCAGAGCACCAGACTTGATTTTATTACTGATACTATTCTCAGCAGGGCAGAGCACCAGACTTGATTTTATTACTGATACTAGTCTCTACTAGTCTCTCTGGGCCTGGGGCTTCAGGCTGCGTGCGCCAGAGGGAAGGGTATACAGTGGAGTAGAGGTATACAGGCTGGGTCCTTCCATGGAACCTTCCTGCTGGGCCTGATTGGCACCGAAGGAAGTACATACAGAGGTTCTATTTCACATCATATCATATAATGCATTGGATTCCACCGTTGTTTGTTGTGTGTTCAGTGTACGCTCCGGTAGTATGGGATGCCGGAGGGTTTGTTTTCACTTGATTGTGTTCCTCGGTTGTATGGGCGGCCGTTGGGACTGTAGGTAGACTATATTTACTCTTGTTTTTATTTAGAGCTTGTCTTGGCACCCGGTTCTTGAAAGATTAGTGATAGATAGCCTGTTGAGGCTTTGGTTGTGGGATATCTGAATATTGAGAGGGCTTTAGAGTCCTATCTTATTGAGACACTTTTGTGTGGCCTTCGGAGCAGAGTGTGAGACTCTGGTTCTATTCTTGTGGGAAGCTGAGTGGTATCTCTCGGTTATTGTGGCCTAGTTATTTCATCCAAGGGTTGTACTTGTGAGGTGATTCCCTGGTTATGATATCATATGATTGGATTGGTGTTATGATTTCCTTATACTGGTTGATTCCATTTTGAGTATGTTAGACTGCTCTCTGTCTTTTCCTTCCACTTGAGGTTACCGGTATACCGTCATTTTCTCAACTCTCTCTCTACTTACTTATATTATTGTACAAGGACTCCAGGTGTGTTCTCCTTTCCTTCACCTGTGATTCTATGTAATTGTATCTCTGTGCTAGCATGTGTTACTTGAACCTCTTGGTTATGGATGATCTGTGCTAGCTCCTTATGCCTTGCTTATTGCTTCAGTGACTGCTTTCTTGCTATCTGTTACTTACTGCTTTTATATCTTATATGCGCTCAGTCGGCCGATGATACCTACTAAGTACCCATGGTTTTGGTGCTCATACCATACTTCTGCACTTTTTTGGTGCAAATATTAGCTGAGCTTTTGCTGTTGAACGCATTGGAGACTCGTGCAGCTTTTGGATCTTCGAGACTAGGGTGAGCGCCTGATGGTCGGGGCTTGTCTATATCTCATCTTTTGTTCTGTTACTCTTTGTATATTCGGAGATAGTTGTACTTATCATTTGGTTACTTCTAGCACTTGTATTCTATTAGAAGCTTTTATACTGTCGATACCAAGTCTTGGGGTTGGTGTAGTTTCATGATGTATATATTCGGGTAAATTGCTTCCGCGTTGTCTTATCTTTACATTCTGCTTGTGCTTATCTCAGCTTGTTGAGCGTTTTGGTTAGGTAGTAGCCCATTACTAGCTGTTCTGGGCTACAGGAATTGGTTTGCCTACTGGGGGGTTGTAGGTGCCATTATGACTTGAAAAATCGGGTCGTGACAGCTTGGTATCAGAGCTCTAGGTTCACCGGTGTCATGGTACAGAAGCAACTGTATAAGTAGAGTCTCACGGATTGGTACGATGACGTCCGTATCTTATCTGTAGGAGGCTACAGGGCATTGTTAGGAAAAGTTTCATCTTCTTGGCTCCTCATCGTGTTTTCCTGGCTCTATTGACTTCTAAACTTCGGTTGTTCATTCATTCTGAGATGCCTCATACGAGTGCGATAGCGGTTGGTGCCGAGGCTTCTGTTCTTGTTGCTTCAGTGCTTCCATCAGCACCAGGAGTCCAGAGTGAGGCTTTACCATACTAGATAGGGGGTGTGGGGTCAGCCCAACCTCCTATTGGATTTATAGCGACCTCAACGCCTTAGGACACCGTGGTTAGGACTCTGAGTCCTCCGGTGAGTATTTTAGTACCTGATTCTGTGAGTGGTGCTTCAGTTATAGTTGAGCTACTAGTTCTTCAGCAAGGTTGTCTGTCGGTATTGGAGTACGAGGCAAGATTTTCCCATCGGACTTCATCTAGTATAGGCTGTTTTTGGTGTGGTGAGCATGGGCACTTTACAAGGAATTACCCCATGATTGTGTATCCCGGACAGCCTGGTTGTTATCATTGTGGAGAGATTGGTCACCTTTATAGATCTTAGCCCCGGCGAGGGCCGGTTGGGCCTTTAGTTTTGACTACTCAGTCCAGAGTTATATCCCATCAGCTTGATACTCCTCTTGGTGGGCCAGAGGTAGAGGTTCCTGATATCGCTGCTCCAGGTTGGGCTTTTGCTACCTTCGACTTATGTTAGTCCCGCTCGTGTTGCGACTCTATCCCTTTTGTCATGTAATTGCTTTTATGCCTACCTACTACTTGTTTAAGTTGTTTGGCTACTCGAATTATAGTGTCGATATGTTGTTTTATTGGTAGTTTATTCTTTAGTAGTGGATAGGGGTAAGTTATCCTTGAGAGTTGTTTTCCCGGAGTTGTATCTAGTGGGTAGTTCTTGTTAGTCTGTTTTTAGTTGGGTTATCCCTGTTTCATTGTGATTTTAGACTTGTGGTTGAGTTGCACTTGTTGAATGGTCCTAGATGGTTATTGCCTAGGCCGTTATCTAGTGTGGCTAGAGATTCGTGTGATGGTTTGGTGTATTACCGGTAGTTGGTCGAAGTTGAGATTTTGCCTCAGTTGGGAGATATTGGTTATGCTAGTGTGCATAGATTGGTTTGGTCTCTCGAGTGTCTAGAGTCGACCCTCTTTGTTGATTAGTTTAGGAGGTTGGCAGGTATGTGGGTTGTTCCCATAGTCTCCTCCACTTCCTGGTCCGTTGGGTGTTTTGTTGTATCCCTAGCTCCAGTTGGAATGAATCTTGATCGTAGTTATTTCGATGAGCTCTGGATGTTGTCATCGTGATTTGGTCTTGACTTTAAGCACTTCTGACTAAGTGTTGATCGTAACCTCGTGGTTAGGTTGTATTTGTAAGCATTTCGGGTTAGTTGGGCATCCGGCCCATTCTTCTCCTGCCTTATTGAATTTGACGTGTAGCTATGAGTGGTAAGGTAATGGCTTCAGGTTCTTATTCGAGAAAGGATTTGTAAGGTTTAGTATGTGCTAAGGAAGCATTTTTGTTTAGTTGAAAAAGAAGGGAGATACTCTTTGTATGTGTTTATGTGTCCTCGTAGTTTCCTGAGGTAGCGAAGAAGGTTTGCTTTGGGATTGTGTGTCGGTGATTCGATTCAGCCGTCTACACATTATCGTGGGTTTTCCATCGATTGGTTTTGTTTCAGTAGCAATTGTGGTGTTGGCAACTTGCATATTCAGGCCTAGTTGGCTTGGGTTCCTAAGGGTTCATTGGCAGCATCCTGGTTCGACCAAGGATTTAGTTGGCAGTTTTGAAAGTTGGGGTTCAGAATCATGGCTTGGCAAGTTACATCGAATGGTTCGTGGTAGTTTCTATTTGGTTGCAGCATCCTAGTGCCGGGAGGCAGTGGGTGCGGGCAACTTAGCTTATTTACTTCAGTTGTGGATGCGGCTATTGGCCTTGGACACCTAGTCCTTGGCTAACCTCTGCAAGAGGCGAGATATTCTAGATTTCAGCAGTGTTCTAGTTAGTACGAGGTTTTTCTACCATGATTGGACAGACTCAGCGGTGTAAGTTTGAGCTTCAGCCGTGGTGTATGCTTTATGTGGTCAGCTTGTGCGGGTTGAGACTAGCGAGGCTATTTTGAGCTCTGATGATACGTAGAGACTGGTAACCGCCATTCGTTTGCCCAGGATTTAAAAGCTTGTTTAATTGATTCCTCCGGAGTTGTTGTTTATGTGGGGTTCCAGTGTTTGTTAGACTCGGCCAATATGGACTAGAAGTTCGTTATGATATATGCTTCAAAGTTGTTGGTTGTTTGCAGAACCAGTAGAGCGGTTGACTCGAGCCAAAGGAATGAATTGAAAGTATATGCAAAATTTTCTATGGCTAGATGGTAACTTTAAACCCCAAGCACCTTTTTCCTTTGCCTTCGGGGTGTTTGGACTTGATATTCGTGGCATGGTGGAATTCTTCTTGAGGTGAGATTAGTAAGGCAATTTCACATTCAAATGGTGTTCGAGTGTTCGGAGTAGTAGCAGTGTTTTCTAGAGTTGGGAGCTTGGCTCATGGTTACAGACTTCGTGGTAGGCTTACCACACTTCTTGCATGATCGTGGTTTTGGTTTGGGTCTTTTGGGCAGGTTGCCCTGGTTCATTCACTTTCAGCTGATTCAGACCTGGCACGGTTCAGTTAGCGAATTTGATGTTAGAAAAAAATGTTTGTTCGTTGGTTGGTGGTCAGTCAAGGCAGGTAATTTTAGTTTCAATGATATGCTACGGGTTGTTATCTTGGATGGCAAAGTCTAGTAGCCTATATCTTGGCTTAAAACGCATTTGAATAAAATGGGTGACTTCGTTTGTGGTAAAGTATAAGCAGGAACTATGGATCTCCGGTGTGTCAGTTGATGCTTCAAGGGTGGTTTGAGTGTTCAGCTTGTATGCAGCTTCCTTTTTGTGGTGCTAAAGGATTCAGTTCAGAAAAAAAAGGGCTTTTGGGGAACAGCGGGTTCATGAGTTAGAGTTTTGGTTTGATGGATTTTCTGGTAAACTTGGTATGGTTTTGAGGATTCGAGTTTTGTGTGTTGATAGCCTTGGTGCTCTGGTTTCGGTGTTGTGTAGGTGCTTTTTGGTTAAGATTCTCGAGGTTCAGTTTAAGTTGGCAGATCTTTGGAGGTTGAAATCTAGCTTGGCTAGTAAGAAATTAAGGCTTGGTTGCTTTCTTTGGTTTTGTTATATTGGGCGCCGTCCGGTCGCGGAGGTTACCTGGGTTGTCTGAGAGAGTAGTGCGGGCGTTGTATCCGCTATTCTTAAATATCTAGTATTTCTTCCTTCCTGACTTTCGGGGACGAAAGTCTTTTTAGTAGTGGATGATGTAATGACCCTTCCGGTCATTTACACATTTTTGCCTTTCTTGTACCATTCGAGCTTACTTGTAGCGGCCCAAGTCATTTATGGCTTGTCGGGACCGGTAGTTCGGTGCCCGGGCCATCTGTTTGGTCTTTATGCCCATTCCTTGTTTTAGAGCTTCAACTTTGGAAATCGTTGACTTTCGACAACATTCTTGGTAATATCAAAGAATTAAACCAAGGTTCTAGGTCAAAGGAATCCCTTACTCGAAAGTTTGAGTTAAAGAAATGCCTTGTGTAACACCTCGCCCGTTTGGAAGGTTTAAAGTAACCCGTGGCTTTGGGGTAAGACTAATAGTGTCTAATATACTAATAAGGATGTGTTATAAGGTATTATAATCGCAAAATGGTCGTATGATAAGTTTTGAAGTCAAGCAAGTTGCGAAACAAAAATTGGAAAAAGTTATTGTAAATTACTTTAAGGAATTCTCTTCAAATTTGGGTTAAATATCTTGGGGTGTTTCTCCCTATATATAAAGAGTTAGTGGGTCCCCAGTATACTAAATCGAAGGTCTACGAGTCTAGTTTCCAACGCACTAAACTTTTTGTCCATACGACTTCAGAATAGAGAGATATTCACGTTTTTGTAAGACTGCACAAGCAGACACGTCAAAGTGGGGTCAACATCCTAAGTCGGTTTGCCTTTATAAATAAGCTTATACTTCGTTTTAAACCCATAAAAACAGACCAAAACCTTACAAAATCAGATATAAACCTTAGAAATAATCCATGGACCTTGATCCTTTCAATTCGGAAGTTTAACGAAAGTTGCTCTACGTCGCGAGCTCGTCATTTTGGTGTAGTTTGTTCCGTTGATTTCATGGAGTATCTTCGTGGGTGTTGATGCAGCGAGTTAGCAGGTGTTTCTGAGTATTTGGAAGTAGCTATGGAGTTATTTTGGTGAGGTATGGATCTCGTACACTTATCTATTTGTTGAATCAAGATTCTAAGCTTCTAGTCACGAAAAGTTGTATTTTTTGATAACTTGTAGTAGTTTCTTATTGGATTTGGATATGTTTGTTGTTCCTGCAAGGAGGCAGGTTGTTAATCTTGGGATATTGAATATTTTTGTCAAGGAAATATCTCCCCTACGACCCTCCTTCGTTATTATATGTTCTAGTATTGTTTTATGGATTTCTGAGCCCCGAAGTGGTATTTTGGATTTGTGGCTTTGGACAGCCCCTTTATCTTGTTATGTTTGGTTATTGTGGTGGTGTTATGGTTATGGTAAGGATATGGAGGGATGGGGAAATTGTGAGATTATTTTTGGGATCACATACGATAGTGATTGGATTGGACAAACGTGAAGTATGCCTTGAAATAGTGCCTCGGGAGCTCGTCGCTCCTTGGAGATGTGGTTAATGTATTGTTGTTGGATTTATCTTCCATTTTTTATTGTTATTGGGCTCATTTTTATGCTTTGGAGTTGGATGGTCGCGAGTGTGACATTAACACCTTATCAATTGGCTATGGCTCGTTCTTGCAGCCTTGTCGATTCTAGCAATTGTTCTATTACCTTGGTTGGTCAGGCTTCATAGAGACGCCTTTGGGGCTTCAGTTGAAAGTATTTGTTTTGTGTGATTCAGAGCTTCCTGGAGCTGTTCGAGTCTGGACGATGTCGTTCCCGCAGCTAGTCATCGGATGACAGGTAGGTTATGGTTTTCCCCTATCTAGACTCTGCGTATACAGGCTATAACTGCATTAATTAGCATCCTTGGATGGGTTGTTATAGGTTGGTACCCCAGACCTTGTCCACCTTTCGTCTATTTCATACGTTGTTTGTTGTATTCGCGTAGTAATGTATATTACCTTTGTGGTCCTTTGTGGCCTTGTATTGACTCTGGAACATAGATGGTGGGCTATTTGGGAATGTCCGCGAGTCCCAGACATAGAGATTATCCTTTTAGGCTGGTTATGTCTGCTGAGTAGTTGTTGGGCCTGTGCAGGGTTGATGGGAGTTGTTGTGAGTCGTTTAGCTACTTTTATATTTGTGTGCGAGCATATCATCCATGAAAAAGTTTTTCCCCTGCATTTTTTACTACAGTTTTGGCTGCGACCCACTACCGACAGTTTTCCTAAATTTGCATAGCCCTGGGGGGCCCATTTTTGGTACTGTTGATGATCGAAAAGGGGATTTTTGGATGTTTTCGCACTGATTTTATTACTAGTATTAGTCTCTGTGGGGTAGAGCACCAGACTTGATTTTATTACTTATACTAGTCTTTGCAGGGCAGAGCACCAGACTTGATTTTATTACTGATACTAGTCTCTGCGGGGAGGAGCACTAGACTTGATTTACTATAGTTTTAGACCCGATTACGCCCGGGCACCCTTGGAAGGGTTTTTGAGGCATTTTCTACTACTTTAGTCCTGGAGAGGGTCTGGGCATGCATATTTGAGACTGGGTCTCTATCTTGATCCCGGACTTGCTTCCGGATGACATGTCTTGATACTGAGTTTTAGTATGGGGTCGGGGACCTTCATGGACCTTGCCGCTCTGGGCCTGGTGCTTCGGGCTGCGTGCGTCGGAGGGAAGGGTATACAGTGGAGTAGTGGTATACAGGTTGGGTCCTTCCATGGAACCTTCCTGCTAGGCCTGATTGGCACCGGAGGAAGTACATACAGAGGTTCTATTTCACATCATATCATATCATGCATTGGATTCCACCATTGTTTGTTGTGTGTTCAGTGTACGCTCCGGTAGTATGGGATGTCGGAGGGTTTGTTTTCACTTGATTGTGTTCCTTGGTTGTATGGGCGGCCGTTGGGACTGTAGGTAGACTATATTTACTCTTGTTTTTACTTAGAGTTTGTCTTCGCACCCGGTTCTTGAAAGATTAGTGATGGATAGCCTGTTGAGGCTTTGGTTATGGGATATCTGAATATTGAGAGGGCTTTAGAGTCCTATCTTATTGAGACACTTTTGTGTGGCCTTCTGAGCAGAGTGTGAGACTCTGGTTCTATTCTTGTGGGAAGCTGAGTGATATCTCTCGGTTATTGTGGCCTAGTTATTTCATCCTAGGGTTGTACTTGTGAGGTGATTCCCTGGTTATGATATCATATGATTGGATTGGTGTTATGATTTCCTTATACTGGTTGATTCCATTTTGAGTAATTTAGACTGCTCTTCGTCTTTTCCTTCCACTTGAGGTTACCGGTATACCACCATTTTCTCAACTCTCTCTCTACTTACTTATATTATTGTACAAGGACTCCAGGTGTGTTATCCTTTCCTTCACCTGTGATTCTATGAAATTGTATCTTTGTGATAGCATTTGTTACTTGAAGCTCTTGGTTATGGATGATCTGTGCTAGCTCCTTGTGCCTTGCTTATTGCTTCAGTGACTGCTTTCTTGCTATCTGTTACTTACTGCTTTTATATCTTATATGCGCTCAGTCGGCCGATGATACCTATTGAGTACCCGTGGTTTTGGTGCTCATACCATACTTCTGCACTTTTTTTGTGCCGATATTAGCTGAGCTTTTGCTGTTGAACGCATTGGAGACTCGTGCAGCTTTTGGATCTTTGAGACTAGGGTGAGCGCCTGATGGTCGGGGCTTGTCAACATCTCATCTTTTGTACTGTTACTCTTTGTATATTCGGAGACAGTTGTACTTATCATTTTGTTACTTCTAGCACTTGTATTCTATTAGAAGCTTCTATACTGTCAATACCAAGTCTTGGGGTTGGTGTAGTTTCATGATGTATATATTCGGGTAAATTGCTTTCACGTTGTCTTATCTTTACATTCTTCTTGTGCTTATCTCAGCTTGTTGAGCGTTTTGGTTAGGTAGTAGCCCATTACTAGTTGTTCTAGGCTACGAGAATTGGTTCGCCTACTGAGGGGTTGTAGGTGCCATCATGACTTGAGAAATCGGGTCGGGACAGCTTGGTATCAGAGCTCTAGGTTCACCGGTATCATGGTACAGAAGCAAGTGTCTAAGTAGAGTCTCACGAATTGGTACGATGACGTCCGTATCCTATCTGCGAGAGGCTACAGGGCATTGTTAGGAAAAGTTTCATCTTCTTGGCTCCTCATCGTGTGTTCCTGGCTCTATTGACTTCTAAACTTCGGTTGTTCATTCATTCTAAGATGCCTCATACGAGTGCGATAGCGGTTGGTGCCGAGGCTTCTGTGCATGTTGCTTCAGTGCTTCCATCAGCACCAGGAGTCCAGAGTGAGGCTTTACCATACTAGATGGGGGTGTGAGGTCAGCCCAACCTCCGATTGGATTTATAGCGACCTCAGCGCTTTAGGACACCGTGGCTAGGACTCTGAGTCCTTCGGTGAGTATTTCAGTACCTGATTCTATGAGTGGTGCTTCAGTTATAGTTGAGCTTCTAGTTCTTCAGCAAGGTTGTCTGTCGGTATTGGAGTACGAGGCAAGATTTTCCCATCGAACTTCATCTAGTATAGGCTGTTTTGGGTGTGGTGAGCATGGGCACTTTACTAGGAATTACCCCATGATTGTGTATCCCGGACAGCCTGGTTGTTATCATTGTGGAGAGATTGGTCACCCTTATAGATCTTATCCCCGGCGAAGGTCGGTTGGGCCTTTAGTTTTGACTACTCAGTCCAGAGTTATGTCCCATCAGCTTGATACTCCTCTTGGTGGGCCAGAGGTAGAGGTTCCTGATATCGCTGCTCCAGGTTAGGCTTTTGCTACCTTCGACTTATGTTAGTCCCGCTCGTGTTGCGACTCTATCCCTTTTGTCATGTAATTGCTTCTATGCCTACCTGCTACTTGTTTAAGTTGTTTGGCTACTCGAATTGTAGTGTCGATATGTTGTTTTATTGGTAGTTTATTCTTTAGTAGTGGATAGGGGTAAGTTATCCTTGAGAGGTATTTTCCCGGAGTTGTATCTAGTGGGTAGTTCTTGTTAGTCTGTTTTTAGTTGGGTTATCCCTGTTTCATTGTGATTTTGGACTTGTGGTTGAGTTGCACTTGTTGAATGGTCCTAGATGGTTATTGCTTAGGCCGTTATCTAGCGTGGCTAGAGATCCGTGTGATGGTTTGGTGTATTACCGGTAGTTGGTCGGACTTGAGATTTTGCCTCAGTTAGGAGATATTGGTTATGCTAGTGTGCATAGATTGGTTTGGTCTCTCGAGTGTCTAGATTCGACCCTCTTTGTTGATTAGTTTAGGAGGTTGGCAGGTATGTGGGTTGTTCCCATAGTCTCCTCCACTTCCTGGTCCGTTGGGTGTTTTGTTGTATCCCTAGCTCCAGTTGGAATGAATCTTGATCGTAGTTATTTCGATGAGCTCTGGATGTTGTCATCGTGATTGGGTCTTGACTTTAAGCACTTCTGACTAAGTGTTGATCATAACCTCGTGGTTAGGTTGTATTTGTAAGCATTTCGGGTGAGTTGGGCATCCGGCCCATTCTTCTCCTGCCTTATTGAATTTGACGTGTAGCTATGAGTGGTAACGTAATGGCTTCAGGTTCTTATTCAAGAAAGGATTTGTAAGGTTTAGTATGTGCTAAGAAAGCATTTTTTTAGTTGAAAAAGAAGGGAGATACTCTTTGTATGTGTTTATGTGTCCTCGTAGTTTCCTGAGGTAGCGATGAAGGTTTGCTTTGAGATTGTGTGTCGGTGATTCAATTCAGCCGTCTACACATTGTCGTGGGTTTTCCATCGATTGGTTTTGTTTCAGTAGCAATTGTGGTGTTGGCAACTTTCATATTCATGCCTAGTTGGCTTGGGTTCCTAAGGGTTCATTGGCAGCATCCTGGTTCGACCAAGGATTTAGTTGGCAGTTTTGAAAGTTGGGGTTCAGAATCATGGTTTGGCAGGTTATATCGAATGGTTCGTGGTAGTTTCTATTTGGTTGCAGCATCCTAGTGCCGGGAGGCAGTGGGTGCGAGCAACTTAGCTTCTTTACTTCAGTTGGGGATGCGGCTATTGGCCTTGGACACCTAGTCCTTGGCTAACCTCTGCAAGAGGCGAGATATTCTAGATTTCAGCAGTGTTCTAGTTAGTACGAGGTTCTTCTACCATGATTGGACAGACTCAGCGGCGTAAGTTTGAGCTTCAGCCGTGGTGTATGCTTTATGTGGTCAGCTTGTGCGGGTTGAGACTAGCGAGGCTATTTTTAGCTCGGATGATACGTAGAGACTGGTAACCGCCATTCGTTTGCCTAGGATTTAAAAGCTTATTTAATTGATTCCTCCGGAGTTGTTGTTTATGTGGGGTTCCAGTGTTTGTTAGACTCAGCCAATATGGACTAGAAGTTCGTTATGATATATGCTTCGAAGTGGTTGGTTGTTTGCAAAACCAGTAGAGCGGTTGACTCGAGCCAAAGGAATGAATTGAAAGTATATGCAAAACTTTCTATGGCTAGATGGTAACTTTGAACCCCAGGCACCTTTTTCCTTTGCCTTCGGGGTGTTTGAACTTGATATTCGTGGCATGGTGGACTTCTTCCTGAGGTGAGATTCGTAAGGCAATTTCACATTCAAATGGTGTTCGAGTGTTCGGAGTAGTAGCAGTGTTTTCTAGAGTTGGGAGCTTGGCTCATGGTTACAGACTTCGTGGTAGGCTTACCACACTTCTTGCAGGATCGTGGTTTTGGTTTGGGTCTTTTGGGCAGGTTGCCCTGGTTCATTCACTTTCAGCTGATTCAGACCTGTCATGGTTTAGTTAGCGAATTTGATGTTAGAAAAAAATGTTTGTTCGTTGGTTGGTGGTCAGTCAAGGCAGTTAATTTTAGTTTCAATGATATGTTACGGGTTGTTATCTTGGATGGCAAAGTCTAGTAGCCTATATCTTGGCTTAAAACGCATTTGAATAAAATGGGTGACTTCATTTGTGGTAAAGAATAAGCAGGAACTATGGATCTCCGGTATGTCAGTTGATGCTTCAAAGGTGGTTTGAGTGTTCAGCTTGTATGAAGCTTCCTTTTTGTGGTGCTAAAGGATTCAGTTCAGAAAAAAAAGGGCTTTTGCGGAACAGCGATTTCATGAGTTAGAGTTTTGGTTTGATGGATTTTCTGGTAAACTTGGTATGGTTTTGAGGATTCGAGTTTTGTGTGTTGATAGCCTTGGTGCTCTGGTTTCGGTGTTGTGTAGGTGCTTTTTGGTTAAGATTCTCGAGGTTCAGTTTAAGTTGGCAGATCTTTGGAGGTTGAAATCTAGCTTGGCTAGTAAGAAATTAAGGCTTGGTTGCTTTCTTTGGTTTTGTTATATTGGGTGTCATCCGGTCGCGGAGGTTACCTGGGTTGTCTGAGAGAGTAGTGCGGGCGTTGTATTCGCTATTCTTAAATATCTGGTATTTTCTTCCTTCCTGACTTTCGAGGACGAAAGTCTTTTTAGTAGTGGATGATGTAATGACCCTTCCGGTCATTTACACATTTTTGCCTTTCTTGTACCATTAGAGCTTACTTGTAGCGGCCCAAGTCATTTATGGCTTGTCGGGACTGGTAGTTTGGTGCCCGGGCCATTTGTTTGGTCTTTATGGCCGTTCCTCGTTTTAGAGCTTCAAATTTGGAAATCGTTGACTTTCGACAACATTGTTGGTAATATCAAAGAATTAAACCAAGGTTCTAGGTCAAAGGAATCCCTTACTCGAAAGTTTGAGTTAAAGAAATGCCTCGTGTAACACCTCGCCCGTTTGGAAGGTTTAAAGTAACCCGTGCCTTTGGGGTAAGACTAATAGTGTCTAATATACTAAGAAGGATGTGTTATAAGTTATTATAATCGCAAAATGGTCGTATGATAAGTTTTGAAGTCAAGCAAGTTGCGAAACAAAAATTGGAAAAAGTTATTGTAAATTCCTTTAAGGAATTCTCTTCAAATTTGGGTTAAATGTCTTGGGGTGTTTCTCCCTATCTATAAAGATTTAGTGGGTCTCCAGTATACCAAATCAAAGGTCTACGAGTCTAGTTTCCAACGCACTAAACCGTTTGTCCATACGACTTCAGAATAGAGAGATATTCACGTTTTCGTAAGACTGCCCAAGCAGACACGTCAAAGTGGGATCAACATCCTAAGTCGGTTTGCCTTTATAAATCAGCTTCTATTTCATTTTAAACCCATAAAAACAGACCAAAACCTTACAAAATCAGATATAAACCTTAGAAATAATCCATGGACCTTGATCCTTTCAATTCGGAAGTTTAACGAAAGTTGCTCTACATCGCGAGCTCGTCATTTTGGTGTAGTTTGTCCCGTCGATTTCATGGCGTATCTTCGTGGGTGTTGACGCAGCGAGCTAGCAGGTGTTTTCTGAGTATTTGGAAGTAGCTATGGAGTTATTTTGGTGAGGTATGGATCTCGTACACTTATCTATTTGTTGAATCAAGATTCTAAGCTTCTAGTCACGAAAAGTTGTATTTTTCGATAACTTGTAGTAGTTTCTTGTTGGATTTGGATATGTTTGTTGTTCCTGCAAGGAAGCAGGTTTTTAATCTTGTGATATTGAATATTTTTGTCAAGGAAATCTCTCCCCTACGACCCTCCTTCGTTATTATATGTTCTAGTATTGTTTTATGGATTTCTGAGCCCCGAAGTGGTATTTTGGATTTGTGGCTTTGGACAGCCCCTTTATCTTGTTATGTTTGGTTATTGTTGTGGTGTTATGGTTATGGTAAGGTGATGGAGGGATTGGTAAATTGTGCGATTCTTTTTGGGATCACATACGATAGTGATTGGATTGGACAAACGTGAAGTATGCCTTGAAATAGTGCCTCGGGAGCTCGTCGCTCCTTGGAGATGTGGTTAACGTATTGTTGTTGGATTTAGCTACCATTTGTTATTGTTATTGGCCTCATTTTTATGCTTTGGAGTTGGCTGGTCGCGAGTGTGACATTAACACCTTATCAATTGGCTATGGCTCGTTCTTGCAGCCTTGTCGATTCTAGCAATTGTTCCATTACCTTTGTTGGTCAGGCTTCATAGAGACGCCTTTGGGGCTTCAGTTGAAAGTATTTGTTTTGTGTGATTCAGAGCTTCCTGGAGCTGTTCGAGTCTGGACGATGCCGTTCCCGCAGCTAGTCATCGGATGACAGGTAGGTTATGGTTTTCCCCTATCTAGACTATGCGTATACAGGCTATCACTGCATTAATTAGCATCCTTGGATGGGTTGTTATAGGTTGGTACCCCAGACCTTGTCCGCATTTCGTCTATTTCATACGTTGTTTGTAGTATTCGCGTAGTAATGTATATTACCTTTGTGGTCCTTTATGGACTTGTATTGACTCTGGAACATAGATGGTGTGCTATTTAAGAATGTCCGCGAGTCCCGGACATAGAGATTATCCTTTTAGGCTGGTTATGTCTGCTGAGTAGTTGTTGGGCCTGTGCAGGGCTGATGGGAGTTGTTGTGAGCCGTTTGGCTACTTTTATATTTGTGTGCGAACATATTATCCATGAAAAAGTTTTTCCCCTGCATTTTTTACTACAGTTTTGGCTGCGACCCGCTACCGACAGCTTTCCTAAATTTGCATAGCCCTGGGGGGGCCATTTTTGGTACTGTTGATGATCGAAAAGGGGATTTTTGGATGTTTTTGCACTGATTTTATTACTGGTATTAGTCTCTGCGGGCCAGAGCGCCAGACTTGATTTTATTACTGATACTATTCTCAGCAGGGCAGAGCACTAGACTTGATTTTATTACAGATACTAGTCTCTACGGGGCGGAGCACTAGACTTGATTTACTATAGTTCTAGACCCGATTACGCCCGGGCACCCTTGGAAGGGTTTTTGAGGCATTTTCTACTACTTTAGTCCTGGACAGGGTTTGGGCATGCATATTTGAGACTGGGTCTCTATCTTGATCCCGGACTTGCTTCCGGATGACATGTCTTGATACTGAGTTTTAGTATGGGGTCGGGGACCTCCATGGACCTTGCCGCTCTGGGCCTGGGGCTTCGGGCTGCGTGTGCCGGAGGGAAGGGTATACAGTGGAGTAGAGGTATACAGGCTGAGTCCTTCAATGGAACCTTCCTGCTGGGCCTGATTGGCACCGGAAGAAGTACATACAGAGGTTCTATTTCACATCATATCATATCATGCATTGGATTCCACCGTTGTTTGTTGTGTGTTCAGTGTACGCTCCGGTAGTATGGGATGCCGGAGGGTTTGTTTTCACTTGATTGTGTTCCTCGGTTGTATGGGCGGCCGTTGGGACTGTAGGTAGACTATATTTACTCTTGTTTTTACTTAGAGTTTGTCTTGGCACCCGGTTCTTGAAAGATTAGTGATGGATAGCATGTTGAGGCTTTGGTTATGGGATATCTGAATATTGATAGGGCTTTAGAGTCCTATCTTATTGAGGCACTTTTGTGTGGCCTTCTGAGCAGAGTGTGAGACTCTGGTTCTATTCTTGTGGGAAGCTGAGTGGTATCTCTCGGTTATTGCGGCCTAGTTATTTCATCCTAGGGTTGTACTTGTGAGGTGATTCCCTGGTTATGATATCATATAATTGGATTGGTGTTATGATTTCCTTATACTGGTTGATTCCATTTTGAGTAATTTAGACTGCTCTTCTCTTTTCCTTCCACTTGAGGTTACCGGTATACCGCCATTTTCTCAACTCTCTCTCTACTTACTTATATTATTGTACAAGGACTCCAGGTGTGTTCTCCTTTCCTTCACCTGTAATTATATGTAATTGTATCTTTGTGCTAGCATGTGTTACTTGAAGCTCTTGGTTATGGATGATCTGTGCTAGCTCCTTGTGCCTTGCTTATTGCTTCAGTGACTGCTTTCTTGCTATTTGTTACTTACTGCTTTTATATATTATATGCGCTCAATCGGCCGATGATACCTATTGAGTACCCGTGGTTTTGGTGCTCATACCATACTTCTGCACTTTTTTGGTGCAGATATTAGCTGAGCTTTTGCTGTTGAACGCATTGGAGACTCGTGCAGCTTTTGGATCTTCGAGACTAGGGTGAGCTCCTGATGGTCGGGGCTTGTCTACATCTCATCTTTTGTACTGTTACTCTTTGTATATTCGGAGACAGTTGTACTTATCATTTTGTTACTTCTAGCACTTGTATTCTATTAGAAGCTTCTATACTGTCGATACCAAGTCTTGGGGTTGGTGTAGTTTCATGATGTATATATTCGGGTAAATTACTTCCGCGTTGTCTTATCTTTACATTCTGCTTGTGCTTATCTCAGCTTGTTGAGCGTTTTGGTTAGGTAGTAGCCCATTACTAGCTGTTCTGGGCTACGGGAATTGGTTCGCCTACTGGGGGGTTGTAGGTGCCATCATGACTTGAGAAATAGGGTCGGGACAGCTTGGTATCAGAGCTCTAGGTTCACCGATATCATGGTAAAGAAGCAAGTGTCTAAGTAGAGTCTCACGAGTTGGTACGATGACGTCTGTATCCTATCTGCGGGAGGCTACAGGGCATTGTTAGGAAAAGTTTCATCTTCTTGGCTCCTCATCATGTGTTCCTGGCTCTATTGACTTCTAAACTTCGGTTGTTCATTCATTCTGAGATGCCTCATACGAGTGCGATAGCGGTTGGTGCCGAGGCTTCTGTGCCTGTTGCTTCAGTGCTTCCATCAGCCCCAGGAGTCCAGAGTGAGGCTTTACCATACTAGATAGGGGGTGTGGGGTCAGCCCAACCTCCGATTGGATTTATAGCGACCTCAGCGCTTCAGGACACCGTGGCTAGGACTCTGAGTCCTCCGGTGAGTATTTTAGTACCTGATTCTGTGAGTGGTGCTTCAGTTATAGTTGAGCTTCTAGTTCTTCAGCAAGGTTGTCTGTCGGTATTAGAGTACGAGGCAAAATTTTCCCATCGGACTTCATCTAGTATAGGCTGTTTTTGGTGTGGTGAGCATGGGCACTTTACTAGGAATTACCCCATGATTGTGTATCCCGGACAGCCTGGTTGTTATCATTGTGGAGAGATTGGTCACCCTTATAGATCTTATCCCCGGCGAGGGTCGGTTGGGCCTTTAGTTTTGACTACTCAGTCCAGAGTTATGTCCCATCAGCTTGATACTCCTCTTGGTGGGCCAGAGGTAGAGGTTCCTGATATCGCTGCTCCAGGTTGGGCTTTTGCTACCTTCGACTTATGTTAGTCCCGCTCGTGTTGCGACTCTATCCCTTTTGTCATGTAATTGCTTCTATGCCTACCTGCTACTTGTTTAAGCTGTTTGGCTACTCGAATTGTAGTGTCGATATTTTGTTTTATTGGTAGTTTATTCTTTAGTAGTGGATAGGGGTAAGTTATCCTTGAGAGGTGTTTTCCCGGAGTTGTATCTAGTGGGTAGTTCTTGTTAGTCTATTTTTAGTTGGGTTATCCCTGTTTCATTGTGATTTTGGACTTGTGGTTGAGTTGCACTTGTTGAATGGTCC
The DNA here is from genome assembly GCA_003996215.1 of Jaltomata sinuosa. Classification (NCBI taxonomy): domain Eukaryota; kingdom Viridiplantae; phylum Streptophyta; class Magnoliopsida; order Solanales; family Solanaceae; genus Jaltomata; species Jaltomata sinuosa. The sequence goes on along the minus strand of QJPP01001230.1, from coordinate 136,546 downwards.
TAGAAGGTTATTGCCTAGGCCGTTATCTAGCGTGGCTAGAGATCTGTGTGATGGTTTGGTGTATTACCGGTAGTTGGTCGGAGTTGAGATTTTGCCTCAGTTAGGAGATATTGGTTATGCTAGTGTGCATAGATTGGTTTGGTCTCTCGAGTGTCTAGAGTCGACCCTCTTTGTTGATTAGTTTAGGAGGTTGGCAGGTATGTGGGTTGTTCCCATAGTCTCCTCCACTTCCTGGTCCGTTGGGTGTTTTGTTGTATCCCTAGCTCCAGTTGGAATGAATCTTGATCGTAGTTATTTCGATGAGCTCTGGATGTTGTCATCGTGATTGGGTCTTGACTTTAAGCACTTCCGACTAAGTGTTGATCATAACCTCGTGGTTAGGTTGTATTTGTAAGCATTTCGGGTGAGTTGGGCATCCGGCCCATTCTTCTCCTGCCTTATTGAATTTGACGTGTAGCTATGAGTGGTAAGGTAATGGCTTCAGGTTCTTATTCGAGAAAGGATTTGTAAGGTTTAGTATGTGCTAAGGAAGCATTTTTGTTTAGTTGAAAAAGAAGGGAGATACTCTTTGTATGTGTTTATGTGTCCTCGTAGTTTCCTGAGGTAGCGATGAAGGATTGCTTTGGGATTGTGTGTCGGTGATTCGATTCAGCCGTCTACACATTGTCGTGGGTTTTCCATCGATTGGTTTTGTTTTAGTAGCAATTGTGGTGTTGGCAACTTTCATATTCAGGCCTAGTTGGCTTGGGTTCCTAAGGGTTTATTGGCAGCATCCTGGTTCGACCAAGGATTTAGTTGGCAGTTTTGAAAGTTGGGGTTCAGAATCATGGCTTGGCAGGTTATATCGAATGGTTCGTGGTAGTTTCTATTTGGTTGCAGCATCCTAGTGCCGGGAGGCAGTGGGTGCGGGCAACTTAGCTTCTTTACTTCAGTTGTGGATGCGGCTATTGGCCTTGGACACCTAGTCCTTGGCTAACCTCTGCAAGAGGCGAGATATTCTAGATTTCAGCAGTGTTCTAGTTAGTACGAGGTTCTTCTACCATGATTGGACAGACTCAATGGTGTAAGTTTGAGCTTCAGCCGTGCTGTATGCTTTATGTGGTCAGCTTGTGCGGGTTGAGACTAGCGAGGCTATTTTGAGCTCTGATGATACGTAGAGACTGGTAACCGCCATTCGTTTGCCCAGGATTTAAAAGCTTGTTTAATTGATTCCTCCGGAGTTGTTGTTTATGTGGGGTTCCAGTATTTGTTAGACTCAACCAATATGGACTAGAAGTTCGTTATGATATATGCTTCGAAGTGGTTGGTTGTTTACAGAACTAATAGAGCGGTTGACTCGAGCCAAATGAATGAATTGAAAGTATATGCAAAACTTTCTATGGCTAGATGGTAACTTTGAACCCCAGGCACCTTTTTCCTTTGCCTTCGGGGTGTTTGAACTTGATATTCGTGGCATGGTGGACTTCTTCCTGAGGTGAGATTCGTAAGGCAATTTCACATTCAAATGGTGTTCGAGTGTTCGGAGTAGTAGCAGTGTTTTCTAGAGTTGGGAGCTTGGCTCATAGTTACAGACTTCGTGGTAGGCTTACCACACTTCTTGCAGGATCATGGTTTTGGTTTGGGTCTTTTGGGCAGGTTGCCCTGGTTCATTCACTTTCAGCTGATTCAGACCTGTCATGGTTCAGTTAGCGAATTTGATGTTTGAAAAAAATGTTTGTTCGTTGGTTGGTGGTCAGTCAAGGCAGGTAATTTTAGTTTCAATGGTATGCTACGGGTTATTATCTTGGATGGCAAAGTCTAGTAGCCTAATCTTGGCTTAAAACGCATTTGAATAAAATGGGTGACTTCGTTTGTGGTAAAGTACAAGCAGGAACTATGGATCTCCGGTGTATCAGTTGATGCTTCGAGGGTGGTCTGAGTGTTCAGCTTGTATGCAGCTTCCTTTTTGTGGTGCTAAAGGATTCAATTCAGAAAAAAAAGGGCTTTTGCGGAACAGCGGTTTCATGAGTTAGAGTTTTGGTTTGATGGATTTTCTGGTAAACTTGGTATGGTTTTGAGGATTCGAGTTTTGTTTGTTGATAGCCTTGGTGCTCTGGTTTTGGTGTTGTGTAGGTGCTTTTTGGTTAAGATTCTCGAGGTTCAGTTTAAGTTGGCAGATCTTTGGAGGTTGAAATCTATCTTGGCTAGTAAGAAATTAAGGCTTGGTTGCTTTCTTTGGTTTTGTTATATTGGGTGTCGTCCGGTCGCAGAGGTTACCTGGGTTGTCTGAGAGAGTAGTGCGGGCGTTGTATCCGCTATTCTTAAATATCTGGTATTTTCTTCCTTCCTGACTTTCGGGGATGAAAGTCTTTTTAATAGTGGATGATGTAATGACCCTTCCGGTCATTTACACGTTTTTGCCTTTCTTGTACCATTAGAGCTTACTTGTAGCGGCCCAAGTCATTTATGGCTTGTCGGGACCGATAGTTTGGTGCCCGGGCCGTTTGTTTGGTCTTTATGGCCGTTCCTCATTTTAGAGCTTCAACTTTGGAAATCGTTGACTTTCGACAACATTCTTGGTAATATCAAAGAATTAAACCAAGGTTCTAGGTCAAAGGAATCCCTTACTCGAAAGTTTGAGTTAAAGAAATGCCTCGTGTAACACCTCGCCCGTTTGGAAGGTTTAAAGTAACACGTGCCTTTGGGGTAAGACTAATAGTGTCTAATATACTAAGAAGGATGTGTTATAAGTTATTATAATCGCAAAATGGTCGTATGATAAGTTTTGAAGTCAAGCAAGTTGCGAAACAAAAATTGGAAAAAGTTATTGTAAATTCCTTTAAGGAATTCTCTTCAAATTTGGGTTAAATGTCTTGGGGTGTTTCTCCCTATCTATAAAGATTTAGTGTGTCCCCAGTATACCAAATCGAAGGTCTACGAGTCTAGTTTCCAATGCACTAAACCGTTTGTCCATACGACTTCAGAATAGAGAGATATTCACGTTTTCGTAAGACTGCACAAGCAGACACGTCAAAGTGGGGTCAACATCCTAAGTCGGTTTCCCTTTATAAATCAGCTTCTCCTTTGTTTTAAACCCATAAAAACAGACCAAAACCTTACAAAATCAGATATAAACCTTAGAAATAATCCATGGACCTTGATCCTTTCAATTCGGAAGTTTAACGAAAGTTGCTCTACATCGCGAGCTCGTCATTTTGGTGTAGTTTTTCTCGTCGATTTCATGGCGTATCTTCGTGGGTGTTGATGCAGCGAGCTAGCAGGTGTTTTCTGAGTATTTTGAAGTAGCTATGGAGTTATTTTGGTGAGGTATGGATCTCGTACACTTATCTATTTGTTGAATCAAGATTCTAAGCTTCTAGTCACGAAAAGTTGTATTTTTCGATAACTTGTAGTAGTTTCTTGTTGGATTTGGATATGTTTGTTGTTCCTGCAAGGAGGCAGGTTTTTAATCTTGGGATATTGAATATTTTTGTCAAGGAAATCTCTCCCCTACGACCCTCCTTCGTTATTATATGTTCTAGTATTGTTTTATGGATTTCTGAGCCCCGAAGTGGTATTTTGGATTTGTGGCTTTGGACAGCCCCTTTATCTTGTTATGTTTGGTTATTGTTGTGGTGTTATGGTTATGTTAAGGTGATGGAGAAATTGGGTAATTGTGCGATTCTTTTTGGGATCACATACGATAGTGATTGGATTGGACAAATGTGAAGTATGCCTTGAAATAGTGCCTCGGGAGCTCGTCGCTCCTTGGAGATGTGGTTAACGTATTGTTGTTGGATTTAGCTACCATTTGTTATTGTTATTGGCCTCATTTTTATGCTTTGGAGTTGGCTGGTCGCGAGTGTGACATTAACACCTTATCAATTGGCTATGGCTCGTTCTTGCAGCCTTGTAGATTCTAGCAATTGTTCTATTACCTTGGTTGGTCAGGCTTCATAGAGACGCCTTTGGGGATTCAGTTGAAAGTATTTGTTTTGTGTGATTCAGAGCTTCCTGGAGCTGTTCGAGTCTGGACGATGCCATTCTCGCAGCTAGTCATTGGATGACAGGTAGGTTATGGTTTTCCCCTATCTAGACTCTGCGTATATAGGCTATAACTGCATTAATTAGCATCCTTGGATGGGTTGTTATAGGTTGGTACCCCAGACCTTGTCCACCTTTCGTCCGTCTATTTCATACGTTGTTTGTAGTATTCGCGTAGTAATGTATATTACCTTTGTGGTCCTTTGTGGCCTTGTATTGACTCTGGAACATAGATGGTTGGCTATTTGGGAATGTCCGCGAGTCCCGGACATAGAGATTATCCTTTTAGGCTGGTTATGTCTGTTGAGTAGTTGTTGGGCCTGTGCAGGGCTGATGGGAGTTGATGTGAGCCGTTTGGCTACTTTTATATTTGTGTGCGGGCATATCATCCATGAAAAAAAAATTCCCCTGCATTTTTTACTACAGTTTTGGCTGCGACCCACTACCGACAGTTTTCCTAAATTTGCATAGCCCTGGGGGGGCCATTTTTGGTACTGTTGATGATCAAAAAGGGGATTTTTGGATGTTTTCGCACTGATTTTATTACTGGTATTAGTCTCTGCGGGGAAGAGCACCAGACTTGATTTTATTACTGATACTAGTCTCTGCAGGGCAGAGCACCAGACTTGATTTTATTACTGATACTAGTCTCTGCAGGGCAGAGCACCAGACTTGATTTTATTACTGATACTAGTCTCTGCGGGGCGGAGCACTAGACTTGATTTACTATAGTTTTAGACCCGATTACGCCCGGGCACCCTTGGAAGGGTTTTTGAGGTATTTTCTACCACTTTAGTCCTGGACAGGGTCTGGGCATGCATATTTGAGACTGGGTCTCTATCTTGATCCCGGACTTGCTTCCGGATGACATGTCTTGATACTGAGTTTTAGTATGGGGTCGGGGACCTCCATGGACCTTGCCGCTCTGGGCCTGGGGCTTCGGGCTGCGTGCGCCGGAGGGAAGGGTATACAGTGGAGTAGATGTATACAGGCTGGGTCCTTCCATGGAACCTTCCTGCTGGGCCTGATTGGCACCGGAGGAAGTACATACGGAGGTTTTATTTCACATCATATCATATCATGCATTGGATTCCACCGTTGTTTGTTGTGTGTTCAGTGTACGCTCCGGTAGTATGGGATGCCGGAGGGTTTGTTTTCACTTGATTGTGTTCCTCGGTTGTATGGGTGGCCGTTAGGACTGTAGGTAGACTATATTTACTCTTGTTTTTACTTAGAGCTTGTCTTGGCACCCGGTTCTTGAAAGATTAGTGATGGATAGCCTGTTGAGGCTTTGGTTGTGGGATATCTGAATATTGAGAGGGCTTTAGAGTCCTATCTTATTGAGGCACTTTTGTGTGGCCTTCTGAGCAGAGTGTGAGACTCTGGTTCTATTCTTATGGGAAGCTGAGTGGTATCTCTTGGTTATTGTGGCCTAGTTATTTCATCCTAGGGTTGTACTTGTGAGGTGATTCCCTGGTTATGATATCATATGATTGGATTGGTGTTATGATTTCCTTATACTGGTTGATTCCATTTTGAGTATGTTAGATTGCTCTCCGTCTTTTCCTTCCACTTGAGGTTACCGGTATACCGCCATTTTCTCAACTCTCTCTCTACTTACTTATACTATTGTACAAGGACTCCAGGTGTGTTCTCCTTTCCTTCACCTGTGATTCTATGTAATTGTATCTTTGTGCTAGCATGTGTTACTTGAAGCTCTTGGTTATGGATGATCTGTGCTAGCTCCTTGTGCCTTGCTTATTGCTTCAGTGACTGCTTTCTTGCTATCTGTTACCTACTGCTTTTATATCTTATATGCGCTCAGTCGGCCGATGATACCTACTGAGTACCCATGGTTTTTGTTCTCATACCATACTTCTGCATTTTTTGGTGCAGATATTAGCTGAGCTTTTGCTGTTGAACGCATTGGAGACTAGTGCAGCTTTTGGATCTTCGAGACTAGGGTGAGCGCCTGATGGTCGGGTCTTGTCTACATCTAATCTTTTGTACTGTTACTCTTTGTATATTCGGAGACAGTTGTACTTATCATTTTGTTACTTCTAGCACTTGTATTCTATTAGAAGCTTCTATACTGTCGATACTAAGTCTTGGGGTTGGTGTAGTTTCATGATGTATATATTGGGGTAAATTGCTTCCGCGTTGTCTTATCTTTACATTCTACTTTTGCTTATCTCAGCTTGTTGAGCGTTTTGGTTAGGTAGTAGCCCATTACTAGCTGTTCTGGGCTACGGGAATTGGTTCGCCTACTGGGGGTTGTAGGTGCCATCATGACTTGAGAAATCGGGTCATGACATATTACCAATAATGCATGATAAAAAATTGAGCGGAAAATGGACTTAGGAAGGGCCCAAAACAACCTTAAAACTTCAAGAACGAAGAAGGAATTAAAAGAGAAAATTAGTGAAAATAAAGAGGAGAAAACTTACAATTTGGCAGCAAAAATCGACCACGGACAGGAAATTAATCACTCCAACGCTTATGGATGCTCCCACGTAGAATTTGAAGCTTCAGCTCAAGAGAAAATGGAGTGAAACATGTTGGGGGTTTTGAAAATGAATAAGGGGACTATATAAGCTGCCATCTACTGGCCTGTGTGCACGTGGCCAGGCTCATGAGCACCCCACGGGCAGGCGAAGGCCAGGCCAGGTGGTAAGCTAGCATGCACACAAGCTGGCCACCACGCGCTCAGGCACGCGCACGCAGCCTAGCTGCCGCATAGGTGAAGGGCAAGGAAGGGAGGGGCTGGCTGGCCTTCTGTGCGCATGCAGCCTAGCTGCCGCGCAGGCGAAGGCTTGGCTGGTGCTATACCAGCAACCAGCAACCAACAATCATGGAATGGCAAGAATGCCATCGGATGGACCCTCGAGATTCATCCGGAGTCCCATGAATGAAAACGAACTACGCTACTCAACTAAAAATGACATTCCAGACTCAACGAAATCGATAAAATTCCCAACAGAGGTCAATTTAACAAAAAGTGAGCCCCACGCACAATTGGCCAACTTTTCCAAAATAAACCCAATGGCCTAAAATGAGTCCGAAAGTCTTGGGACCCAAACCAAAGGTCCCTCTAGCCTAAAGTTGGCATTCCGGAGTTAACAGCAACGACAAAATTCTCATCTAAGGCCATCTTCTCCGAATGTTGACTAAAGTCAAACTTCCAAGTTCAACTGGCCTGAAATCTTAGAAAGTGAGATAAAACCAAACCAAAAGCTCCCAGAACCCGACCAAGCATCCAACCAGACCAAAATCCACGCTAGAGAGATAATGGAATTATCGGAATTCAATTCCAAGCATGCTTTCTAAGAATACTGACTAGAGTCAACAATATCCTAAAAAGCTCTAAAATAGAGAAATGGTCATAACGACCTAATGAACGGCCCGGGCACTGAACCACTGGTCTCAGCAAGTCATAAATTACTTGGGGCTACTACAAGCAAGCTCTAGCAGTACAAAGAAAATGAAAGCGCGGGAATGACTGGAAGGGTCATTACATCATCCACTACTAAAAAGGACTTTCATCCTCGAAAGTCAAGAGAAAGAGAGTACATGAAGGCTCAAACAACTGCGGATACTGAGCTCGCATCTCTCTCTTGGTCTCCCAGGTAGCCTCCTCAATCGTATGGTGCCTCCACTGAACCTTAACCACAAGAATCTCTCTAGACCTCAATCTCCTGACATCTCTGGCTAGGATGGCTACCGGTTCCTCAAAAAAAGCCAAACTCTTATCCAAATGCACTGAATCCCACTGTAACACATGTGACTCATCTAGAACATAATGCCTCAACATAGATACGTGGAATACTGGGTGCATAGCTGAGTATATAGGAGGTAAAGCTAACAGATAAGCAACACTACCAACCCTCTGAAGAATCTCAAATGACCCAATATACCTGGGGCTAAGCTTGCCCTGCCTGCCGAATCTCATCACTCCCTTTATGGGAGACACTCGAAGAAATACTAGGTCACTAACACTGAACTCTAAGGCACGAAGTCTATGATCTGCGTAGCTCTTCTTCCTACTCTAGGCTACCCGGAGTCTGTCCTGAATCACCTGGATTCTATCTAAAGAATCACAAAGTAAGTCTGTACTCTGCGGCTGGGACTCCAAAGTCCAAACTATCAAACCAACCCACTGGCGATCTGCATCGCCTACCGTACAATGCCTCAAAAGGCGCCATGCCAATACTTGAGTGATAACTGTTATTATATGCAAACTCCGCCAAAGGCACATACTGATCCCATGAACCTCCAAAGTCAAGAATACAGGCCCGTAACATATCCTCCAGGACCTAGATAGTCCTTTAGAACTGTTCATCTATCTGAGGGTGGAATGCAGTGCTGAGTTGAACCTCTGTACCCATCTCTCGCTGAATAGTCCTCCAAAACTGAGATATAAACTGAGTACTGCAGTCTGAAATGATAGAAGTTGGAACCTCATGCAAATGGACAATCTCTCAGAGATAAATCTGAGCCAACCTCTCTGCACTATAGGAAGAATAAACTAGCAAGAAGTCTGCTGACTTAGTCAGCCTATCAACAATAACCAAAATAGAGTCAAACCCTTGAGAAGTGCATAGAAACTGTGCTATGAAGTCCATAGTAATCTCCTCCCATTTCCACTTAGGAATGGGAAGTCTCTGTATCAATCCACCAGGTCTCATGTGCTCGAACTTAACCTACTGCCAGTTCAAGCACCGAGGTACAAACTCCACTATGTCTTTCGTCATACCACTTTACTAGTAAACCTGTCTCAAGTCTCTATACATCTTAGCTGCACCCGAATGGATAGAATATCTGTAACAATGAGCCTCATGGAGAATCAACTGAATCAAATCCCTAACTCTCAGAACACAAAGGCGACCATCAAATCTCAGAAAGCATTAGAATCTAAAGTAGCCCAACTGGCCTCACCCCGTAGAACCTGATCATGAATGTCATACAACCGCTGATCCTCAAACTGACGCTGCTGAATTTGATCAAACAAAGTAGAACGAACCTCAAAACTATAAAGAGCTCTGCTGGGATCTGACAAGTCAAGTCTAACCAAATCCTTAGCCAAGGACTAGATGTCCAAGGCCAATGATTGCTCTAACAATGAAAGAGAAGCCAAGCTTCCTATACTCACTACCTTCCGGCTCAAGGCATCTGCTACCACGTTTGCCTTCCCTGAATGGTACAGAATAGTGAATTCATAGTCCTTCAGTAACTCAACCCATCTCCACTGCCTAGAGTTCAGCTTTCGCTGACTCGTAATGTACTGAAGACTATGATGGTCGGTGTAAATCTCACAATGAACTCCATATAGGTAATGCCTCTAGATCTTGAGCGTAAAGACTACCACTGCCAACTCCAAGTCACTAGTGGGGTAGTTGTGCTCATGATCCTTTAGCTGCCTCAAAGCATATGCTATCACTCAACCCTGCTGTATCAACACATAACCAAGACCAACTGATGAAGCATTATATTACACTGAGAAGCCCTGACCCTCAACAGGCAATATCAACACTGGAGCTGAAGTCAATAAGGACTTAAGCCTCTGGAAACTATCTTCACACTGATCAGACCACTGAAATGGGACATCCTTCCTAGTCAGCCTAGTCAAAGGTGCTGCTATGGAAGAAAATCCCTCAACGAACCATCTATAGTACCCTACCAACCCAACAAAGCTGCGAACCTTGATAGGAGTAGTAGGCCTCGACCAATCACGAACAACTATAATCTTTCCTGGGTCTACTCTAATCCCATCCTTAGATACCATGTGTCCTAGAAATGCTATTGACTCAAGCCAAAACTTGCACGTTGAGAACTTAGCATAAAGCCGATGATCTCTCAAAGTCTGAAGTATGATCCTCAAGTGCTGCTCATGCTCCCTTCTACTTCGCGAGTATATCAATATGTCATCAATGAAGACTATCGCAAACAAATCCAAGTACAGCTTGAGTACCCTATGCATCAAGTCCATCAAAGTTGTGGGGGAATTAATCAACCCAAAAGACATCACCAGGAATTCATATTGGCCATAACGTGTCCTGAATGCATTCTTAGGGATGTCCTCAGCCCTAATCCTCAACTAGTGGTAACCTGACCTCAAATCTATCTTAGAGAACACATCTGAACCCTGGAGCTGATCAAACAAGTCATCTATACGCGGCATCAGATACACGTCATCTATACGCGGCATCAGATACACGTTCTTCATAGTCACCTTATTCAGCTGCCGATAATCAAAACACATCCGCATCAAACCATCTTTCTTCTTTACAAATAGAACTGGAGCATCCCAAGGTGACACACTCAGCCTAATAAAACCTTTAGCTAACAAGTCCTGAAGCTAAACCTTAAGCTCTCTCAACTCAGCTGGAGCCATGAGATACAGAGTGATGGAAATGGGCCTGGTACCCGACTCTAACTCGATGGAAAAGTCTTTATCACGCTTAGGTGGGAGGCTTGGTAGGTCGGTCGAAAACACATCTAAGAACTCCCTAACCACAGGGACTGACTCGGGAGAAGAAGTGTCAGCGCTAACATCCAGGACATATGCTAGATAATCCAAACACCTGCATGAAATCAACTTCCTAGCCTGAAGGCAAGAAATGATCCCAAAATGGTGCGCAGCTAACAGAACCCTACCACACAACCGGGGATACGCCAGACACGACTATGGTAAAGATCTTAGCATAACAATCCTAAGCTTCTCGGTGAGGGGATAACCAGTCCATGCCTAGAATCACACCAAAATCAAGTATGTCTAAAATCATCAAGTCAGCCCAAGTGTCAAGATCACTAACAACTATCAAGCAGGATCTAACAATCCAACTCACTACTAAAGAATTACCTATTAGGGTAGCAACAGATACAAGAACAGATAATGGCTCACTATCCAACCCAAACAAGGAAAAAAGTAGGTAGATACATATCAAACAATGCTAAAACTGACTGGCGGCAGACAGAAATTATACCTGTAATCACCACATATGAGGCCTATGCCTCTAGTCTACTAGGGCCTCATAGAACTGACGCCGACCTCCACCTAACCGACCGCCATCCCAACCACTTGTCCTTCTATGGTGGGAACACCTCTACCAGGGACACTACCTCTTCTTACCAGTGGTTGCACTGACCTGAAAGGTTGAGAGACTTACTGAATTGTACCCCATTTGGGGGCACTCTCTGGCAAAATGCCTAATGATACTACACTCATAGCAAGGCCTTGATGGCCCACCCTATCGAGATAAACTAGTTGAACCAGTATGACCACTATAGCCTGCTGCCCCAGATGATGTACCCCCCAAAGACTGACTAGTGTAACCATGCTGATTACTGCGACTCTGATCAAACTGAGGTCCAATAGAAGTCTGAAGTGATGCCTAAATTCGCTGACTAGACTGACCCTGATGCTGTTGTGGCTGATATCCTCTACCTTACTGACCTGAACCATTATCGCCGGAGCAGAAACCATTGTAACTGCCCTAATAGAGTGGCCTCTTATCTCTGGCCCTGGGATCTTGATGATGCAAATCCTTCATAGTGCGGGCATGGTCTACTATAGCTTGAAATGGTCGCCCACTAGCAACTAGTATCTCTGCAATCTATCAAAGCTCGGTCCTCAACCCCCAAACAAATTGACGAACCCTGTATGGTTCTATAGGGATAATCATAGCCCCAAATGGAGCCAACTGGTGAAAATGGTCTCATTCTCAGCCGCTGATATAGCTCTCTACATCAATTGGGTAAACAACTCTCTATGGCGCTCACGGTCACTCTGAGGCAAGAACTTGGCCATAAAGGCCTCATAGAACTCTCTCCAAGTCAACTGAGGAGACTGAGAATCCTTAGACGGTCTACAAGCTACTTGGGTCCTCCACCAAAGAGTCATGTTCCCTAAAATGCCACCGTAGCCTCTTGAAGATAGAGTACGGAAGTCTTTTCCCCGATCTGTAGGACTCTACTAGACATTGGCTCTTATACCAATGACACCGGTGAACCTAGGCTCTGATACCAAGCTATCATAACCCGATTTCTCAGGTCATGATGGCACCTACAATCCTCCATATAGGCGTACCAATCCTCGTATCCCAGAATGGTTAGTAATGTGCTACTAATGAAGTGAAGCACGTACAAGAAAGAGTAATAAGCGGAAGAATATAAAGAAGACATAAAAAAAGGAGACAACCTGAAATATATATATATATATACAGAAGCTAAACCATCCCACGACCTGGTATCATAGTATAGAAGCTACTACTAAAAGTATAGAGTACAAGAGAGTGAAAAAGAAGAATATACAACTGTCTTTGAATGGAAAAAAAAGTACATAGAGCCCAAGGAAGAGATAAAAGCCAAGCCTCGATCGTTAGGATCTCACCCTATGTATTGGATGTCCAGAGTTATACGAGTATGTGCGTCAATGACGATAGCTTACACTTAGATCTGCACTAAAAGATGCATAAGTGTAGTATGAGCACCAATTCTAAAGCAATGGGTACCCAGTAGGCATCATAGGCCGACTGAGCATACATAAAATATAAGAGCATTATAAAGTAGATAACAAAGAAAGAGTCACCGAAGCAAACAGAGATAAGTACACAGAAGCTAGCAACAAGAAGAAGGCAGAGAGAATACAAGTACACTATGCTAGCCACAAAAGATATATCACAAAACACAGATGAAAGAAATAGAGAATGCACCTGGATCTTTGCAATAACAATATATACAAAGAGTTTAATGAACATGGTGGTATACTGGTAACCTCAAATAAAGGAAAAGAAGGAAAAGCCACTAAAAATAATCATGCTAACAATACAACTCACAAGGTAAGGATGATCGGAAAGGTAAACTAACAAGTACTACAATAGGAGCGAGTGAACCAATTTACCTACAGTCTCAACGGGCGCCCATACACCCGAGGAACATATACAAGTGAAAACAAATCCTCTGGCATCCCATACTACCAGAGCATATACTCAACAAATAGCAAACAAGGGTGGAACCGTGCAAACAATATATGATATAATATGTCATGCCAGTGGTATTATATCATCACGACCCAACCCACCGTGAGTGGCACCCACCCAAAACTCCCGTATGAGCAGACTAATATCAACCCAACACTTAGTAAAGTCTAATAGCTCAAAACTAGTTTGCATTATAGATAAACTAGCATTCACATCTAAACCCAAAAACTAACAATATCCTGTGGAAACTATCCCTAGAAACTAAAAGTCATCATACCAAACCAATCTACCAAATGTCTAGAAACGGGGATGCAACCCCAAAAATAACAAGAGTTTAAGTCCAGAACAGATGGACTATAACTAAACTAGAGGAAAACAAGGTACCCTTACAAAAGCAGTTCACCCTTGAAATCTGGAATCGCTGGGACTAGATCTGAGGTCGCATAGGAGCCGCCGAAGATGTCCAGTACTCATTAGAAGGAAATAAGTGCAGAATCAGTAGACAACTATCGTGTACTGGTAGGATCATCAGCTAGCTTTAATAAATAATAAATATACAATAAATGAAAATTGAGTAAGCACTACCATATGTAAAAACAACCAGTAATATATTTCCAGACTCTCAGTCTATCTTCTAACATATCAATCGTATGAACAAGTTCAACAACCATTTAAACAATGAGCAATAACAATAACACTTTACAATTTTACATCACCCAGAACCACTAAGGGTCCCTAGACCAACATCTAAGTGTTAACATGCAATGCCCGGTCCACCCCAGGACCATCCCCATATTCAAGTGTAAGAACCCGGCCTCTCAGGGACCAATATAATTAATTACAAATTCAATAATCAACCCGGCAGTAAAAATGCATAATTAAACCCGTACCAGGCATGGTACCCAAGCCAACCATTATAGAACATGTACCAGGCATGATACCTGAGCCAACCGATATAGAACTTGTACCAAGCATGCTACCCAAACCAACCGTTAGTATCCCATACCAGGTGTGGTACCTAAGCCAATCGTTAGTATCCTGTACTAGGTGTGGTACCCGAGCTAACTGAATATCACACAAAACCAACAATTAATAATTAAACAAATAAAAAACACTCTTGTACAACCAACAAGCAATAATCAAATTCATTTCACATAATTAACACTTCAAATATTTGGACAATCATAACTTCCTTTCCTAGGCATGAAAGCACATACATTACGAAGCTATAGTTACATGTATATACATTGCATTTGGCAAGACAATAAACATCACCTACCTCTAATAGCTTGGAAACTTTACTAGACTGGAGCCTTCCCATTTTCTGAAGCTTTCGGTTGTTCTTGGTCTAAAAACAAATACAAATAACTATAATCAATCCAAATGGCCTAAAATACCCAGATTATACTCAAATCCTAATCCCCAGGCCAACCCATGACCCGGCTTTCCCACCATTAATTCACCTAAAGACTACCATTTAGCGGTTACATTAAGTGAATAACGGTGTTTTAATCATGCAAAAGCGATAATAAGCATAACCCAAGAATTCTACACCTATAATTCCCCCTTTTCCACCGGATTCTACCATCCTAGGTTATTCCAAATGTTCCCCCAAGCCCGAGATTTTAGTTTCTAAGGTATAGGAATCAAAATACTGATATGGGGAGTGAAAACCTTACCTTTTCGACGAAGTTTGTGGAAATTAACTAGAAATCACCTCTCTTTGTCTATGCCCTTCCCCAAAACATTCTTCAAAAATTCTGAACATTTTAAGAAAGTTTCTGCATTAATCCTAACTCAGTATGCTATAGGAGTTTGTACACCGCTATAGCGGCACTGCCATGGCAGAACTGACCGCTATGACAGTGCTGACCGATGTTGACTTCCGCTATAGCGGGAATTTGTCTACTATAGCGGTAGTCGTGGTAGCGCTGTGTAAATTGCTATAGCAGTTGACATGGGATAGAACCTCAGAAAATCCCCCAAAAGTGCCTATTTTATAACACACCTTAAATCCTGACGTTCCAGAATAATCTCTTCACGTCAACCTTAATATCGGGAGTTCTACTTACCCGAATTCATTTTTGAAAAGTCCCCTGGACTCTTTAATGTCTTAGCTAATAGAAAAACTAGCTCAACACAAGATACATTACTCAATCCTCACCCGGTTTGCCCTAGACCATACCTCGCTTAGAAATCATCTGAGACTAGCCTAGCCCAAAATTTCCAACTCCCAAACTCAAAAGTTTTCTAACCCAAAACTTGATATGAAAGGTTTACCCATAATGACAGACCCGGTTGTTACAATAGATACCAATTTACCCACTGTTCTTCCTCGAATGATCAAACCCAAAAAAAGATGATTTAAAAAAAGGAAAGTGTAGTACATGTATCCTCAAACAAGTGAGGATACTTGTCCTACATGTCCTTCTCAGTTTCCCAAGTAGCTTCCTTAGCCAGACGATGCTTCCATTGAACCTTCACTGACCTGATCTCCTTTATCCTCAATTTTTGAATATCTCGAACAAGAATCGCAATCGGCTCCTCTTCGTATTGAAGATCCTTGTCTAGCAAAATAGAATCCCATGTGATAATATAATCCCCATCTCCATGGTATTACTTTAGCATGGATACATGGAAGACTGGATGGACTCTGGATAAACTGGGCGGCAGTGCTAACCTGTAAGCCACTGGCCCTATAATCTCGAGGACTTCAAATGGACCAATATACAGGGGGCTGAGCTTGCCCTTCTTGTTGAATTGCATAACCCCCTTCTTTGGTGACACATTCAATAACATTTGTTCACCAACCTAAAAATCTACGTCTCTTACCTTGTAATTTGCGTACTCTTTCTGCCTACTTTGGGTTGCTAGTAACTTGGTCTGAATGCCCCTTACTTTTTCCTAAGCTTCTCTCACCAAGTCTACGCCCAAAGGTTTCACATCGCCTGCCTCAAACCACCCTATGGGTGATCGACATACCCTCTCATACAGTGCCTCAAATCTTGCCATATCGATACTAGAGTAGTAGATGTTATTGTATGAGAACTCACACAATGGTAAAAACTGGTCCCAATGACCCCCAAAGTCGATCACACATGCTCTCAGCATGTCTTCCAATACTTGAATTATCCTCTCCGAATATGCTGAAAAAGAGTTGGGTGCCCAACTCTTCATGTAACTTACCCCAGAACTTGGAAGTAAACTGTGTACCCATGTCTCAATAATGGAGAGTGGCACTCTATGCAACCTCACAATTTCCTTAATATAGATCTGGGCCAATTGTTGCGAGTTATAATCCAACGTGACCGGAATAAAATGAGCTGACTTGGTCAGCCTGTCCATAATGACCCAGATAGAGTCATACCTTCCCAAAGTCTTAGGAAGACCTACCATAAAATCCATGGCTATCCTTTCCCACTTCCACTCGAGAATGGGCATCCTCTGAAGCAATCCTGCTGGCCTTTGGTGCTCATATTGTCCTTCTTAAAATTCTAACACTTAGACACATAGTCAGCTATGTCTCTCTTCATCTCAGCGACCAATAGATTCGTCTCAAATCTCAGTACATTTTGGTTACACCTGGATGAATGGAATACCATGAACCATGAGCCTCTGCCAATACATTCTGAATCAAGTCATCAACTCAAGAAACACAAATCCTCCCTCGGAAACTCATCACCCCACTAGCGTCCGATGTGGCATCTTCGGATTCTATGAATACCACCTTGCTCCAAAGCTATTTCAATTGTGTATCCTGAAACTGTTTGGCTTTTATTTCCTTTATAAACGTAGGTTTGACATCAATACTGGCCAACAACCCACCCTGTTCTGAAATTCCCAATTGCATGAATGTAGATTCTAGAGCCTGACTCTCCTTAGCTAATGGTCTTTTGGACACCCCCAAATAAGCCAAACTACCCATGCTAACCACTTTCTAATAATACTGGATGGTCACATCATAATCCTTCAACAACTCCATCCACCTCTTCTATCTCAGATTTAAGTTATTTTGTGTAAGCACATGTTGTAGGCTGCGATGGTCCGTGAACACCTCACACTTGACACCATAAAGGTAGTGTCTCCAAATCTTTAGAGCAAAGACCACTGCTTCCAAATCCAAGTCGTGGGTTGGGTAGTTCTTCTCATGGGGATTCAACTGCCTTGAAGCATAAGCTATCACATTCCTATCCTGCATCAACACAACACCCAAACCCGAATGTGAAGCATCAAAATACACAATGAAATCCTTACCTTCAATCGACAGTGATAAGATGGGAGCTATGGTGAGAAGTGTCTTGAGCTTTTGGAAGCTCTCCTCACACTTGTCGAACCACAAAAATGGTACCTCTTTCTGAGTCAATCTCGTCAAGTGAGTGGCGATGGATGCAAAGTCCTTGACGAACCTACGATAGTAGCCTGCAAGCCCCACAAAACTCCTAACCTTAGTCACAGAGCTAGGCCAGACCCAACTCTTAACTGCCTCAATCTTTTGGGGATCCAATATCACCCCTTTTTCTGATACCACATGTCCTAGAAGGAAATTGAAGCCAACCAAAATTCACACTTGGAAAACTTGGCATATAATTTCTGATGTCTCAAAATATCTAAAACAATGCGAAGATGCTCAGCATGATCCTCCCAACTCTTGGAGTAAATTAGAATGTCATCTATAAACACGATTATGAATGAATCCAGATACGATTTGAATACCCCATTCATCAAACTCATGAATGTTGCCGGTGCATTGGTCAACCCAAGCGACATCACCAGGAACTCATAATGCCCATACCGAGTCCAAAATGCTATCTTAGGGATGTCCTCAGGCCTAATCTTTAACTGATGATACCCTGACCTTAAGTCAATTTTTGAAAACATGAAAGCACCCTAAAACTATTCAAAGAAGTCATTTATGCGAGGTAAAGGATACTTGTTTTGGATGATGACCTTTTTCAGTTCCTGTAGCTATACACATCCTCATACTACCGTCTTTCTTTTTCACAAATAACACCGGAGCACCCCAAGGTGAAGCACTGAGATGAATAAAGCCTCTATCTAAGAGTTCTTGTAGCTGAGTCTTAAGTTCCCTCAACTCTGCCGGAGCCATACAATAAAGAGGAATAGAAATTGGGCGAGTTCCCAGCTCCAAGTTTATACAAAAGTTAATGTCTCTATCCGGAGGCATGTCAGGCAAATCCACTGGAAATACCTCCTGAAACTCCGAAACTACCAGAACTGACTCAACAGAAAGGGACTCCACACTATTATTCCATAGATGAGCCAAGAAAGCCAAAAAACCTGTACCCACTAACTTCCTAGCCCAAATAAATGATATGATCTTAGCCGGCTTAAGCCAATACACACCTTCCCACTCTAGCCTATCCTTACCCAGAATCTCTAGAGTCACGGTCTTAGTATTATAGTTCAACACAACATGATATAGAGATAGCCAGGTCATACCCAAAATAACATCAAAATCTAATATGTCCAGAATAACAAAATCTACCCAAATCTGCAACCCCACAAACACCACAAGACAAGTACGATAAATATGGGTTACTATCAAAGACTCTCTAACTGGGGTAGAAATATGAATAGGAGTATTGAGGACATCACAAACCAAATCCAGACCTAGAGCAAATTTCACAGAAACATATGAATAAGTAGAACCTGGGTCAAATAGCACAGAGGCCATCTTGTCACAGACTAGAATAGTACCTGTGATCACCACATTTGATGCCTCATCCTCGAACTTCCCTAAGAATGCATAACAATAGGCTCTATCATCAATCTGAGCAACTTCTCTAGCTGGCCGCGCCACCCTCTGCCCGTGCTACCATTTCCTCGGTCTCCCCAACCTTCCTAAAAGTTACCTCATCCACTTTGTGGACAACCTCTAATGTAGCCACCTCTACCTTCTAGAACCACAGCTTTTGACTGCTTCTATATCTGACACCTACTAGCCTATAAGGGCACTCCATCTTGAAGTGACCCGGATCACCACAATGAAAGCATCTGCAGTTAAGAGTAGGCCTGCTAGTAGAAGTATAAGAAGCCCCCTGGCCTCTAGGAGCTGAAAATTGACTGGCTCCAAAATGACCACCTGTAGAAGCTGGAAGGGCTGACTGAATAGGAAGGGCAAAATACACCTGTTGGTTGTGACCCCTAGAGTATGAACCACTGTAATTACCTTCATTCCGGGACTTCTTGGCTAATACCTTATCCTGCCCAACCTGCCTGACCCCTTTTAATTTCTTCACATAATCCATCACCTCATTAAAACTTTTTCCTGTTGAGTTCATATGCACAGACAACACCTACAACTCAGTATTCAAACCCTTCACAAATAGACAAATCCTCTCCTCTTCCATACACAGAAGCTTAGGAGCAAAGAGAGACAAGGCATGAAATTTAGCCTCATAGGCTAAGACCGACATGTTACCCTGCTCAAGATCAAGAAACTCATCCTTTTTGCGATCCCTCAAGGTGCGGGGCACATACTTCTCTAAGAAAAGGACATGAAACTGCACCCAGGTCAGCGGAGGCAAAGCTGATGACCGACACTCTACATGAGACCTCCACCACTTCTTGGCATCACCCTGAAGCTTTAAAGTGACAAACTATACCCCATGCTACTGCACAATGCCCAATTTATACAGCCTCTCATAACAGTCCAGAATGAACTCATAAGCATCCTCTTTCTCAGTACCCTGAAATGTAGGAGGGTTCAGTTTCAAGAACTTAGTCAGCATCTCATGTTCATTCCCAATCATAACCAGACCTAGCATCAGATAGAAGAAGTCATCAGTACCCGACGCTACATCCATCCTAGGAGCCACTGCAACCGCTAGTTAGGTGCCTAAAACCTTATTTATTATACCCGTAGGGGTGGCTCCAACACCAACCATCCCACTTAGAAAAATCTACACTTGCTAAAATACCTTAGGCATTATAGGGGGAAGGCCTGCACCACTAGCTAGTGCCACCTCCTCCTATTCCTCCCTGATCTTAGGCGTAATTACACACCTAAGTGTCATTATCTATGCGCATTTAGCTTAATTTTGAGGATATCTTGGTGTGATATTGAGATATATATTGTGTTTGTGTGTATTTGGTTGCTTAATTATATGTTTAAAGTGTTTAAGGTGCATTTGTAACAAGCCAAGAGTCAAAATGATCAAATAGAGTTTAGACGAGAAAACTAGCCTTGCTAGCTTGAGCTATGCGTATTCTAGTGTACTTTGATGAACTTTATTGTGTTGTATAGACTAATGTGTGTTATGAATTGATGTAGGATACTATTGTAGTATATATGGAAGCTAAATGAATCCTACAAACAAGCCACAAGAAGTGGGGAATCAAGGAACAGTGTACGAGGAGAAGAGAGCAAAAAGCGGATGAACCTTCATGTTTGGAGGGGCCATGCACCGCACCCCTCAAGGCTGAGGTGGAGGCCATGCCTCACACACTCTAAGGCTGAGGTGGAGGCTTAGCCTTGCACCCCCCATCGTGGAGGTCCACTGGTTTGGCCACGTGGCCAGCCACGCGATGCAACATTCAAGACCTCAAGTTGATCATTGACCGGTGCATCCTTGATCTCACCCTCACTAAAGAATTCAACCATCTTTCCCTTCGAAATAATCACAGACACAACTCTATACTCATCCGGTGGTTTGGTAGGTTGACACACATTGAACGTGAATTTTTCATTCCCCACTCGAAATTTGAGTTCCCCTAGCTCCACATCAACAAGAACCCATCCGATGGCCAAAAGTGGATGCTCCAAAATAATGGGCACCTCAAGATCAATATCACAATCCAAGATTACAAAATCAATCGACAAGATGAACTTGTCTACTTTCACAAAGACATCAAACAATATCCCCACCGAGCGCTTAATTAAATGATCAACCATTAGTAACCTCATTGGTGTGGGCTTAGGAGTACCTAAGCCTACTTTTTGAAACTCAAAAGGGGCATCAAATTGATGCTTGCCCCGAGGTCACACAAAGCCTTTCTAAACAAGAACACCCCAATGGTACAAGGGATGGTGAAAGCTCCCGGATCCTCCTATTTAGAAGCTATATTGCTCGTTATGACAGCACTATAACTATGGAACACTTTAACCATCCCCACATCAATCACCCGCTTCTTCTTTAGAAACTCCTTCATGAACTTAGCATAACCCGACATTTGCATAAGAGCGTCAATCAAAGAAATATTGATGGATAGTTTGCTGAACATGTCTACAAACTTTTTGAATTGATTACCTTCCTTTGTCTTGATCAACCTTTGAGGATATGGAGGAGGGACATTAGGTAACGTCTTTGGTATACTTGGAGCTGCCTCCTCAATCTCAATAGCAATTTGAGAAGGTAACTCCGCTTCATCCTTCTCCTCCTGTGGGCTATCATCATCAATAATCACATTGGGTGCATCAAGCGTCACCTCAATATTCAAACTTTCATCACTTTTTTTCTCGATCACAAATTCCTCTTCTATCTTTTCATCTTTCTCCCTCACAACTTCCATGGTTGGTTTCCTCACGCCACTAAGCATTCTTCCACTTTGAGTCACAATTGCCATCACATGGCCATCATTTTTTGGATTCACAAGAGTGTCACTTGGAAGAGTACCTTTCAAATGTGAGTTCATTTGAAAAGAGATATGGTTCATTTGGGCCTTTAAGTTCTTGATTGATGCTGAGTGTGAACTCAACGTTTGATAAAGAGTGGACACCTCACTTTTTAAGTCTTTCACCCTGCTATCCATATATTCAACTTTTTTCAACACTTGTGATAACATGTCTTCAAACTTGGAATGTACGAGATTACTCACACTTGGTTGATAAGGAGACACATCGGTATTTAGTTGAGGTACATAAGGATTATCACTTTGGTGATTGTAACAATCACCGTCTCTCTCACATTATCACCATTGACCTTCACAGTCTCTACCTTGCTCTCTATCCCTCTATTGGTTGCCCTTGTCTTGGTTCCAACCTTGATTCTCGTCTCTCGAATGCCAAGGAACTTGGTTGGTACCTTGATATCTGGGTCAAGAACATGCCGCTAGAAAACAAAGATCCTCTCTCCCAATGTATGAGTACTAACTCCATCATGATCTATCAAACAATAAGTACCCATAGCATTAACACTCTTGGTCCCAGCTCCCATCATATGTTTGGCCAATAAATCAATTTGCATCATCATTTTGGCCTTGGTCTCATCTCTTTCCTCCTCCTTTCTCCTCATATCACTCATCATAATAGATTAAGTAAGACCCAGTAAGACATCGGCTTCTCTAGTATGCCATGCCTATTGGTTTTTTTCATTTGATCTAAGAGGGCTGCAACGAGACCATAGTCTTGGACCATAAGTTTCCCACCCATGATGTTATTCACCATTGATTTATTCATAGAGTCTAGAGCTTAATAGAATCTTTGAAGAAGAACATTGTTTGGCAACCCATGGTTTGTACATAACAATAGATTCTTCTTGAATCTCAACCATGCTTCATGCAATGACTCATCTGGTAGTTGTCAGAAGTTGGTGATATCATCCCTCAACTGCATCATTAAAGAAGGTGGGAAAAATCTCACCAAGAAGGCTTCCACTAGTCCATTCCATATTGTAATAGAGCCCTTCGGGAGCTCCTCAAGACATGTTGTTGCTTCCCCCCTAAGGGAGAAAGGGAACAATTGGAGTCCGATTGACTCTTGGGATATATTGTTGAAGTTGAAAGGCTAACATATTTCAACAAAGTTTAGGATATGTCGGTTGGCATATTCATGAGCTATACCTCCAAAAAGCCCTTTCATTTGTATCAAATGAAGCATCGTGCTCATCATATGGAACACAACATATCTAATGGTTAGGGGTAGGCAGATTACACCTACAACACTATGGACCACATGTCTATCTTCCATATCCATAAATTCATCAACACTATCTTGGTCACCCGCTTGACTCATGGAAAACTTGTTCACAACAACACAAACAACAAAAAAGTAAAGGAGAACAAACACTCAACTAAAGTGAACTAAATGACAATCAAATGGCAAATCACAAACCATTCCCTGACAACAACGCCTTTTTTGATGATGTTCAAAATCACTTTCACGTAGGAGGTGGTAATGATCATCGTGCAAAATAATAAATAACCCAATAGATGTCGGGGTCATATCTACAGAGAATGGACATTGATTTGCCAATAAATTATCAAATAACAATCACTAGAGCGAGTAAGTGTTTAGTAAAAATTAGGGGAAAAGGTTTGGGAGTTAACCAATCACAATTTCAATAGGAGAACAACATAAATACGATTTGATGATCAAGAGAAGGAAGACTAAGGGTATGCTTCCGATGGGGTTCTACAATGGGTTAGGGAATTGATTAATCATGCAAACTTTCGAATAAAGGTATGAGTAGCTTGGTTCGAGCTATATAAGGTAGTTTTTCAACCTTCCAAATTTATGTACCATGGTCTTTGCTTAAGCACCATAGCTTTACCTTAAATAAACCAATTAATACTTGGATGAATCACACTATTTCTAGATTTGATTCTTAGATGAAAATTTCCTTCAATCAAGCTATTTTTAGCCTTAATATATGGTAGAAATCTCAAATCTCCACTATTGAATTCTTACCCAATTTATAAACTCCTCTATCAAGCAAGTACAAAATTACTAAACTCAATCAATATTTATAAGCATCAATTTTATAATTAAAACATGAAGAATTCAATAGACCCATACTAAATAATCAATTATAAGCACAATTAATCAATACCCATGCCCAACTTCAAACACCCATCATGCAATACCCATAGAATAAGATTTAGCTACTCATATTAAAGGAACAAGAGAATATACCAAATGAGTTTCCCAAAATTCCATACATATTAAGCTAATTTCCAATTCCAAGCTCAAATTTATCACAAATGGTATTTTTCAATGAGAAAGAAGAAAAAAGAAAGTGTACTCTCAATGCTCTTCCTTGGAAAAAGTAAAAACTGAATTGTTTTTCTGGTACACACCCAAAAAAAGGATTTTAGAACCTTTCCAAATACATCACATGTACTTGTACATAAAATGCCCTATGGGTCTGGTGCGATTAACGTGCGATGACACATGCGTTCGCACCCTGTGGTTTGCGGCTTGCATGTGTCATCCTTTCCGAGCAATGAAGATTAGTGGCTGGTGCGATTAAGGTGTGTGGGAGGGTGTGAACGCCCATTGCATTGTGCGTCTCGCATTCTAGTGACTGCGCAGGTAATCGTTGGCTTTCCATGTGTGATGGCACCTGCGAAATGTAGGTGCCTTTATGCGGCTCACATGTCAGTAGCCCTTCTTGACTGTTTCTTCCCTTTTTTATCATCTTCACACTTTAACTTATTTTTAAGATCTTTGGGTTTAATTCCTTTGCATTCTTCACTTGATCAAGAATACAAGCATTTATGTCAATAAAGGTAATAAGTACCTCTAATTCTCATCAAAATATGGTAATAATTCATGAATAAAGGCTCAATAAGTTGGTATATTATCAACTTATCAGTAGGCTTAGAGTATTTTTCTAGCTCGGAGGCTTTGAGAAATTGAGCACACAAGGATCTCTTACCCATATCTAAACACACGAGGCTCATGTATCTAAAGCAGTTACAACAGCCTCAAAAGCAACAACAGACAACAAGTAGCCCAAAAGTAAGCAGGAAAGTTGTAAGTGGCATATACAAGTAATTCAAAGTTAGAGATAACACAAGGTCGCTATTTATAGAATAAGAGTCTTGACGAGGGATAAATATATCAACTCAAGCCGTCAACATAACAACTACGGCTACGAGTAGCTTGATAATAATATACTAGCCCATTGTACTTAGTCTCTAAGGAAACATATCGAGAAGAAAGGATATCCTCTAACATACCTTTCCATTTATTCTAAGAAGCTTATGAAACCTCCACTCATACACCCGTACCAACTACAACAATCTTAACTTCCATACCTACTTATTTCGGGTTGCCCAAATAATTCACCTCGTGATAACTACTTCCAAAGAATAATTACTAACTTTATAGCTTCTTCTACTCTTATCACTCACATAGACATTGTATTATATCTAAGCCCTCAACATTCTCGAGTTTAGCCTTTGGTCGCATATGAGCTACCCTTAGGACTAGAGTTTATCTATTTCTTTACTTTTTGATTAAGCACTATATATCCATGCTAACTGACTATGAATTTACGACAACGAATAACCATTTTGAAATAATTCAAAATATCATAATCTAGAAGAACTATGAGAAATTATTGAAATTGATGAATCATGTCATAAAAGAGAAGGGAATAGCCTTTGATTACCTTACATCCGGAATTTATCTTTTGTGTCGTGTTATCGATGTTTGCCAATGATAATTTTTTTTATCTATAACATAATATAATAAATGGTAAAATAAGCAGCTAACTAGGAGGGATGGTGATGTTGTCAACAAAATAATAATCCACGGGTGGCAAGCTTGACAAATACGATAAAAAAATAGTGTATCACCACGTCTTTCTCTCTTTCGCTTTCCAAAATTATCTCATGACTTTTTTATGAGGTGAAACTTAATTACCCCATCCTTACTTTACAATATACATCACTTACAAGCTTAAACAATTTATATAAACGTAATATCTTGGCTTCTGAACACCATTACGTAAGTTCATTTTGTAAAATTTTAAAAGAACATCAATATAGTTCTCGTAATCGATAAAAAGAACAAAATATATACCTTGATTACTTTTACAAGCTTTCATTAATACCATAAGTCCTAATGATTAATTAAACATTAATTTTTCTACCACCTAAATGGGTCAGTGAGACTAAAAGTGGTAAACAAACCACTATATCGTTCTATCCCTTTTTTATGCTTCAGCATAGCGACTTGGTCTCTTTCTTGAGTAGTAACTCACGTTTTTCCTCCTTTTAAAATTAACAAAGATTTCTATTTATGTGCTTCTTAAGCACAAGAACTGATTCTAACATTATAAAAATATAAGTCATCCACAAAGTTAATCAATTTTTCTCCAACTATTATTTAATATACTAATATATATATATATATATATATATATATATATATATATATATATATATCCATTCAACAAACATCTTCATGTGACTACATTGGAAAAAGTTGGAGAATTTAATGAATTATCCTTATCTCCACAGATTGCTACTATGTTTAATCCTTTAGCACATAATTTAAATAATGAAATTTCTAGAATGCTTATTCACACTTAGATGGGTCACTGTCATGTATACATTCGGGTATTGCATAATCTATAGTAAAATATGCATAAATTTTTACTCCAAACTCGTATGACTGAGAGGTTTATTTTGATGAAAATTAGACTCAAGGATCTTTAACTTGATAGTTAGTAGGTCCTCTAATTCTTTAAAAATTAGGATATATGCTTGTTTCAAGTCAGACCATGTACAAGATTATTTGACACACTTTGTAAAATTAATTGTTTCTCCAAATAGCTTAATTTCAAGATATTTCAATTTACAATATTTATGAAATATAAAAGTCTTATAAAATTTAATACATATACTAATATATCATAAATAAAAATATGTTTTATAACATCCTAATTTGATCGATGTCTCCAAACGTGTTGGGTGTTACTGAGTAAAATTCTCAAAGTTAAGCTCGTACGCCATTGATACGAGATAAAAGATAACATCAAATACACGGCGTATTACAATAAAGATAATGTGCCAAAGTGCACTTTGCACTCAATGGTCTTTCATTGTTTTCACGCGTCTACTTTCTTTGTTTTTTTGCTTCCAAATTGGGGGACAACCATTAAAAGGATGTTTTCCTTTTCTCTTCTTGATTATTTTTGTTTTAGCACCAAATCTTTTCATCTTTGTAAATTTTCATTCCTACACAATAAAAAACAATTACAAGAATAATGATAACAAAAAAAATTCAAAATTAAAGAAATCATTAAAGTTGGATTGCCTCCCAACAAACTTCTGATTTAACGTTACTACACGATGAAATTAACTTTTTTCTCCATTTTAAACTTATGAATTATACCCCCAATTTTGCATCAAGCTTTTGACTTAATATAATTAAGCCAATTAACCAGTAACACTTTGTGGCTTTTGAATGGAGAGTGTAATTATGTCAATTTGCATCAACAACTTCGAGGATTTAAGCTCTTTGTTCCTTATCCATTGACTCCTTCATTAATTTTAGTGGATTATCACATTTCACCCATAACATGAGAATTAATTCTGTGGATTGTCAGTATGCACTCATAATATTGAGAAGTGATTTGAATGAGGTTCACTATGCTAGAAACCTGAAATTATTCATCTTTACACCCCTGTCATATTTACGCACACTATATTCTTCATAAATGATATTATTTACTCCCTCCTATGACTCTAGTTCACTCTTTTTATAGTGACATTTTCTACAAAAATATGATTGGATGGCTGAGTTTTTTTTGTTCAACTCCACAAAAATAGTTAGTATCCATAATAATTGGTGGTTGGATATCAGACACCTCAATTTTATTTTAAGTGAGCTTGCTGATCATGGATGTCTGAGCCAAATTGCTCTACCTATTGTCTGAGCTCTATTCTCTCTTTGGTAACTTATTTTTTCATGTTGGAAAAATCATCCCGGATGATCCCATAAATTTTTTCTTCGAGCAAGGATTGACTAATTATTTCTTCTTCATCACAACTCTTTGCTTGCGGAAACTTGCTCTCTTTATTTATTTGAGTCATCTTTGATATTGGCTAAGTCTGTGACTTGTTGATCATTACAAGTTTCATTCTCAGCCTGCATCTCCATGAGCTTGGCACTAATTTTTTCAAGGCTTTTATAACGTTTTCTACCCTTTTCACCCATGCATAGGGTTTTCTCTATTTTCTTTAGCATATCAGTAATTTCTTACAGTGTTTCTTCTATCCCATCATCATTTATGTCATTATCACTAACAATAAAAGAATAATTATAATGAGGGATCAGGGGAGGAGAATAAGAGTTAAGACAATTATTCTAATGATCGTCCTGACCACTACATATATTACAAATATTCCACATAAATGATTGAGGAGGTGTGCACAACACATTCTCAAAAATACTACAGTTTTTTCACCAGTGAATCCTCCACAATTCAGAAAAGTATCATCATAGTAAGAATTCAACCAATTTAAATTTCACGATGTCATGTCAAAAATGCAAAAAAAATATTTACTCAATATTATATGTACAAAACTAAAATAAAAAACTTGAATAAATAAATAGTGAAACTATAATCTAGATAAATAATTAATTTCTAAATTTTTGGCAACGGCGTAAAAAACTTGTTGCCTCCTACAACACGTGAAGGTGTATGTGATTTTCAAATTAATAAAGTGACTCAGAGAGGTTGATGTCGAACTCATAGGAATTTATAATTGACTATTTACTAAATTAAACTAGTTGTAATTATTTACTCAAACTATCAATTCTCATTGTGTTGTTGATTATTTGTTAAACTACTTATTCTACTAAAGCAAGAAAATAATTAAGAATGAATATTGTGGAAGTTGATCATAGAGAAGTTAAGACCTAGGTTGATGCTTGCGTAATTCTATAATAATTAAGATATCTATTGAATTATTGAATCACAAGGTTGATATTATGGTCATGAGCTCTCGCTCCTCTAACTTTCTATCCAAATTTGACACCTGAGTACATCATTAAGCGGGGATAGATAATTCAATTTTAATGTATTTAGTTATCTTCCTATATTTTACCCAAGTAGGGAAATCTAGGTACATCTCTGTCCTAGACGCAAATCCGTCAGTTGATGCATCATACTCCCCTTAACTCACATTCTATTCCTAGTCTCCTTCTTTCGAGTTCCTCTAGGAATTATCCATTTGTCCTATTTGTAGCTAAGCAATAAAATAGTAAGAATAGATTAAGAGAATAAAATATAATGGTAGAATCCATAATAACAATCTATAATAAGAATACACTGCTCATACTATATCCATAAGCCTAGAAAGAAAGCTTTAGTTACTTGAAGTTGTAATGACCCTTCCGGTTGTTCTCGTATTTTTGCTTTCTTTGTATTATTAGAACTTGCTTTTAGTGGTCCCAAGTCATTTATGGTTTGCTGTGACTGGTGGTTCGATTCTCGGGCTATTCATTAGGGCATTATGGCTATTTCCCTAATTTAGAGCTTTAACTTAGAAAATTATTCACTTTAGTCAACATTCTTAGAAAATGTGCTTCGAATTAGACTCCGATAGTTCTATTAGCTACAGAACATGGACTTTGGTCTAGTTGGACCTTTATTCAAGGCCTGGAAACTTTTATTGTGGTTCTATCTCCCTTTCTGTTATTTCAGGCCAGTTGGGCTTGAAAGTTTGACTTTGGTCAATATTCGAAAAAAATGGCCTCAGATGAGAATTTTGTCAGTGATGTTAACTCTGGAATGTCAACTTTGGGCAAGAGGGACCTTTGATTGAGGTCTCGAGGCTTGTGGAATTATTTTGGACCATTAGGTTTCATTTTGGAAAAGTTGGTCTAGCATGAGGCTCACTTTTTATTAAATAAACCTCCGTTAGGAATTTCATTAATTTTTTTTGAGTCTAGAATGCTATTTCTGGTGTGGTAGCATAGCTTGTTTACCCACGTGGGGTCTCAGATAAATCTCGAGGACCCATCCAGTGACTTTGCATCTTGAGAAGAGTTGCTGGTTGTTGTTGCTGGTGCAGGCCCCAGGCCTTAATCGCGACCACGAGGAGGCCACACGATCACGATGGTCTGCCTCTTTGGGCATCACGACTGTGAGGTACCCTTCACGCGATCGCAATGAAGGGCCTGTAGACCCAATACCTATGGTTCTCCATGATCACGAGGTTCCTTCTTGCGACCGCGATGAGGGCCCTGCCCCTTTCTTCTTTGTGACCACGTGGCTGACCTTCACGATTATGATGGCCTAGCTAGCATGGTTATCACAACCACGTGGGGTCTCTTCACAATAACAAAGAAGGACCCCTGGCAGTATATATATCTTCTCCTTCATTTTCGAAAACCCCAACACATTTTCTCTGATGTTCTTGAGCTCAAAGCTATATTTTTTCTCTGTGGGATTATTCCAACTTGTTGGGATCATTACTTCCTGGTCCATGATCAATTTCTCGACTTCAATTTGTAAGTTCTAAACCTTTAATTTCATAAATTCTTCTTTTGATTCTCATTTTTTCTTGGGGTTCTAAGGGCTGTTCTAGGCCCCCTCATTACCCATTTCTGCTTATTTTTCGAGAATATGCTCTTGATAATGTCGGGAACCTCGTGGTAACTTTCATTTCTGGTTTCGGGTTGCGAGGCCTACGGACCTTCTTTTGACCTTGATTTTTGCTTGGCTAAATTATTAGTTTTATGGGTAGCGTTAGCTTCATATTGATGAGTATTTTATGTTATTGATAGTTTGATCAGGATTCAGGGCTTCTCGGAGCAGTTCAGGCTTTAATGATATCTTTCCAGTGGCTTATCGTCGGACGCCAGTTAGGTTATGGCTTACCGATCCTAGACTTTGCTTATATAGAATATAATTGCATTTTTTAGCATCCTTGGATTGGGTTTACAAGGTTGGAACCTCAGACCGTGTCCACTCCTTTCTATCCGTTCTTTCTTCTCCAGCTTTAGTATTTGTATTAGCATGGTGGTATTACCCCTTTACGGCCCCGAGTGGTCTTGGCATATGTCTATGGACCATAGATTGGGGGATATTTGGGAAGTGACCATGAGTCCTGAACATGGTTTCGTGATTATGAGCTGGTTATCTGTGCTATAGAGCGGATCGAGCCTGTGAAGAGCCGATAGGTTGATTATGAGCTGTTGAGCTATTGATTGTATTTGAGCATCGCATTGGCATAAAAAGAGTTTTCTGCATTGATTTATTACTATCAGGATGCAGGCCTAACTATCACCGATTTTCTAAACCTTACATGGCCCCGATGGCCCATTTTCAGTTATAAATGTATTTAAAACCAATTTTATGGATATTTTTAAGATAAAAGATATTATATGATGGTTTTCACACTGATTTTGCAATGATACTAGACTCGGTTAGGCTGGAGTGATAGATATGGTTTTCTACTGATTTTGAGACGATACTAGGCTTGGCTGGGGCGGAGCGCTAGACTTGATTTTATTACAAATTTTAGACCCGAATAGATTCTGGGAATACATGTTGATATCTTGAGTTTGTATGTGGTTGCAGAGACCTCCATGGACCTTATCGATCCGGACTAGGGGCTATGAGCCGAGAGTGCTAAAGTAGGGGTATATTGGGGAGTAGAGGTATTGGGGAGTAGAGGTATACGGGAGAAACCTTCCATGGGTCCAACCTACTGGGTCTATGGGCGCCTGTGGAGGTTCACACGGTACCACTAGCATGACATATCATATCATACATTGTTTGCATGGTTTCACCCTTATTTACTATTTGTTGAGTGTACGCCTCAGTAGTATAGGATGCCAGAGCGTTTGTTTTCACTTGTATGTGTTCCTCGGGTGTATGGGCACCCATTGGGATTG
This sequence comes from Jaltomata sinuosa, assembly GCA_003996215.1. Lineage (NCBI taxonomy): Eukaryota > Viridiplantae > Streptophyta > Magnoliopsida > Solanales > Solanaceae > Jaltomata > Jaltomata sinuosa. The sequence goes on along the minus strand of QJPP01001230.1, from coordinate 104,944 downwards.
TAGGTAGATTAGTTTACCTACTCCTATTGTAGCACTTGTTAGTTTACCTTTCCGATCATCCTTACATTGTGAGTTGTATTATTTGCATGATTATGTTTAATTGTGTAACACCCCAGAATTCGATTCAGCTTTTTAAGTTAGAAATTCTGAAAATTCTGAAACTACCAGGAATCACGAGTCAAGTCTATGATTCGTGGAAGGAATCACGACTCGTGGAAATGACTCATGAAACCAGCTCTGTAGCTTCCACCCCTGGTCTGAGAACCACGAGTGGAGTCCATGGGTCGTGATTAGTTTCACGGGTCGTGGAAATCACCTGTGAAACTTAGACTGAGGGCAGTCTATTTTTCCAGGAACCACGAGTTGGTCCTACGACTCGTGGAAGTTTCCACGAGTTGTTTTGTTAAACTGTAGGACCTGATTCGCAGCCTGAAACTTTTGCTTAGGGACCACGACTCAAGTCCACGAGCCGTGGTTAGTTCTACGGTCCGTGGAAAGGATCCGTGGAACCTAAAGCCAAGTTTTAAAACATCTTTTTCTTAATTAAGTCCCAGGAGTATTTTAGTCATTACCCACCCTTTTAACTCCTAAGTGAGGTTGTTTTGACCATTTTTAGCATGAATTCTAAACATATTAGCCTAAGTCCCTTCTCATTACCTCATTCATCTCCCAAAAAGGAAAATAACTCTCTCAAACTCAAGGTCTCAAGCTCCAAGTCCAAGTCTCCTAATCTTTTCAATTCCAAGTGGTTTAACTCCAATCAAGGTATGTGGGTATTTAACAATGGGTTCCTTTCACCCTTGTTCTCAAAAACCAAAATTTCAAATTGTGATTTCATGAACTTTCAAATTAGGGGTTTTACCCAATTCTTATGGTTTTGATTTAAATTGCCTTCTCATGATTTTATTATAAAATTCTATTAAATTGCATGATTTTGCATGGGTTTTTACATATGAACTCCTATTTCATGAATTGAAGGTTAATTATGGTGAATCCTACATTCATGAAGTGATTTAAGAAAATTGGGGAAAATAATAGCATGATTTCATGAATTTCACGCAAGTGCATGCCTAGTTCCTATGTTTTATGAAAGTATATGTTATTATGAAATTGAACTAAGGCCATGCAAGTTTTCAAGTTATGAATTATTATGCAATGCAAGACACTCGATGTGCCATCAATGCTCATGAATCATTTTCTAAATTAAGATTCGTGAGTAGTATGAAGATCCGGGGTATGAACATGTTGATGAACAAGCTTGACATCTAGATATGTCCCATGAATGTGAGCCTTATGATATATGTTTGGGGAGTAGTATTTAGCACCGAGCGATGAGGGTTCTAGATAACCTAAGTCCAAAACTACGTTGCCACCGTAGGTTCCCCTCCGTGGCTTATGACAGGATCCTTATGAACATGGTTTTAACTTTGGCCGGTTAGGACAACTTTTCAGTGTGGGTGCATGACACTGGACTCCATATAAATCATCATGGTTTATGTTGGTTAAGAGAAACTCCCACATGATTATTTTCAAGTTATGAATTTATACAATATCATACATTGAATGTTAACCGTACTTCATGTTTTATGTCTTATATCTTGATAATCCTCCTATGTTATTTCTTTATGAAAAGTTCACCTTAAGTATGTTTTTATCATGATCATGCATATCTCACATGCTCGGTACATCCTATAGTACTGATGCATACTTTTGCGCTATATCCTCCTGATGATGCAGATTCAGGTGTTCCCCATCAGGCTCGTGGCTAGGCGAAGCCAGATATCCAGTCCGTGTTGGTGAGTCCTTATTTTTCGAGGGCTAGTTATGACTCTAGTTTATTTAGACTACTTATTTTCATACTTTGAGTTAGCTAGGGTCTTGTCCTAGCAACTCCTTATGTCATGTATAGAGGCTTTTTAGAAATATTCGATATTTGAGTCTTCTTCGAATCATATTCTCTTAATTTTATCTTATGGGTTGAGTTATCTAATTCGTATTATGCTTCTGCTATGTTTAATTATTATACCTGAGTTATTCTATGACTAAGGGTTAATCTGGGGCACTTGTGCCCCGGATCCCGTGTTACGCCCAGGGGGTAGCCTCGGGGCATGACAAACCTGGTATCAGAGCCTCAGGTTCAAGAGTCCTAGGATGTCTGAAATCCGCATCGAGTAGAGTCTCCTTCATGTGTGTGAAGCACAATACACATATGAGATGGAAGCTATGAAATGTATTAGAAAACTTCACTTCTTTCATGATCATATCGTGCGATAGAGCTTAACTCTAATGTTTCTCTAATCCTTACCTTGTACGTTTCAAATCATGCCTCGACGTGCTATGACTCATCGAGCCGCTCGAAATGCCACTCCTCTAGTTCCAGCTCCCGATGTCACGAATGAAGAGTTTAGGAATTCCATCCATTTGCTAGACCAGACCTTGGCTGCTCAGGCCAATCAGCAGGCTCCTGCCCCTGTCCACCCTCAAGATGGAGTAGCGGCCCGAGTTCGTGATTTTGTCAGTATGAACCCGCTGGAGTTTTGGGGTTCGAAGGTGAATGAGGATCCGCTAAATTTTATTGATAAAGTGAAGAAAATATTTGATGTGATGCAAGTGGTTGGGGTTGATTGAGTTGAGTTGGAATCCTATCAACTCAATGATGTGGCTCATATCTGGTTCACATAATAGAAGGAAACTAGAGCTAGGGATGTGGCCCCTATGACTTGGGAGTGTTTCGAGAGAACCTTCATTGACCGATTCTTTCCCAGAGAGTTGAGGCAAGGCGAAGACTAAGGAGTTTGTGAACTTGAGACAGGGATCTATGACTGTTCAGGAGTACAGTTTGAAGTTCACTTAGTTGTCTAGGTATGCCCCCTCTATGGTAGCGGACCCGCATGATCAGATGAGTAAGTTTATCTATGGGGTTTCAGATTTGGTAAAAAAAGAGTGTAGGTCTGCTATGCTGTTGAGTGGTATGAACATTTCCAGATTCATGACCCATACTCACCAGATCGACAGAGATAGGCTTAGGGAGATGGCTAGGGAGAACAAGAGGGCTAGATCCGAGGGTTCAGGTTTTGGTCATCAGAGGTCCGGTGGTGGACATAGCTCCTCGTTCCAGAAGAAGTCATCAGGACCCGTTCATTCTTTTGCTAGTGCTCCTACCCAGTTCTAGAGGCCCCATCATGATCAGACTGGTAGAGGTTTTGGTTCCTATTCACAATCTCAGGGGAGTGTTGCTAAGGGATCTTCCCACCCTATTTGCAGCAAGTGTGGGAAGACTCACCCAAGAGAGTGTCATTTGGGCACAGGTGCATGCTTTGGGTGTAGACAGGTTGGACACTTGATTAGAGACTTCCCTTCAGCTAAGAAGGGGCAGGGAGGTAATTGGGGTCAGTCTGCTCTAGCAGCCTCAGGAGGTCGACCAGCCCAGCAGGGCACAACTTCTAGTTCTAGTGGTTAGCGCCAAAACCACCTTTATGCTATGTCCTCTCGTCAGGACTAGGAGGGTTCCCCAGATGTTGTTACTGGTATATTGAAAGTCTTCTCTTTTGATGTGTATGCTTTGTTGGACCCCGGTGGCTCCTTATCTTTTGTGACCACTTATATAGCATGCAAATTCGAAGTATGTCCTAAATTGCTTTTAGAACCCTTTTGTGTTTCTACTCATGTTGGTGAGTCAGTCCTAGCCAAAAGAATCTGCAGAAATTGTCCTATCTCAGTCCTTCATAGAGTCACTTTAACAGATTTAATAGAAATGGAGATGACAGATTTTGATGTTATTCTTGGTATGGATTGGCTACATTCTTGTTATGCTTCTGTTGATTGTTGTACTCGGGTTGTTAGTTTCAAGTTTCCAAATGAACCCGTTTTAGAATGGCAAGGTAGTCCCACATCCTCTAAAGGTCATTCATATCTTATCTTAAGGCTAGGAAGATGATTTCTAAGGAGTATGTTTATCATATAGTTTGGGTTATGAACACAGAGTCTGAAACCCCACCCCTTCAGTCTGTTCCTATTGTGAATGAATTCCCAGAAGTGTTCCCTGAGGATTTACCTGGAGTCCCTCCCGAGTGAGAAATTGACTTTGGGATAGATCTTCTTCCGGATACAAATCCTATCTTTATTCCTCCTTATAGGATGGCCCCTGTAGAACTTAAAGAGTAGAAGGATCAGTTGAAGGATCTTCTTGATAAGGGTTTCATCAGGCCTAGCATTTTTTCATGGGGTGCTCCAGTCCTATTCGTGCGAAAGAAAGATAGTTCCCTCAGAATGTGTATTGACTACCTTCAGTTGAACAAGGTCACAATCAAGAATAAGTATCCCATTCCTAGGATTGATGACTTGTTCGATCAGTTTCAGGGTGCTAGTTTCTTCTATAAGATCGATCTTAGATTCGGTCATCATCAGCTTCGTGTTAGAGGGTGTGATATTCTGAAGACGGCCTTCAAGACTCGGTATGGTCATTATGAATTTGTTGTGATGTCTTTTGGTCTAACAAATGCTCCTGCAAATTTTATGGATTTGATGAACCGCGTGTTCAAGCAGTATCTAGATATGTTTTTGATTATTTTCATTGATGATATCCTCATCTACTCTCAGAGTGAGGAGGAGCATGCGGACCATTTGTGAGTTGTGTTGCACACTCTCAATGACCGACAGTTATTTGCTACGTTTATCAAATGTGAGTTTTGGATACAGTCTGTTGCTTTTCTGGGTCATATTATGACTAAAGATGGTATTCGGGTTGATTCTCAAAAGATAAAGGCAGTAAAGAACTGGTCTAGACCCACTTCCCCATCTGATATTAGAAGCTTTTTGGGTTTGGATGGTTACTACAGGAGGTTTGTGGAAGGATTTTCTTCCATTGCTGCCTCTTTGACCCGATTGACTCAGAAGAAGGTAAAATTCCAGTGGTCTTAATTGTGTGAGAAGAACTTTCAGGAATTGAAGACTAGATTGACCACAGCTCCAGTGTTAGCTCTACCCGAGGGCCTAGATGATTTTGTTGTGTAATGCGATGCTTCTAAGATTGGTTTGGGTTATGTTTTGATGCAATGTGGTAAGTTGATTGCTTATGCCTCTAGACAGCTTAAGACTCATGAGAAGAACTACCCTACTCATGATCTTGAGTTAGCAGCCGTGGTCTTTGCTTTGAAGATTTGGAGACATTATTTATATAGGGTGCATGTGGATGTATTCACCGATCATAAGAGTCTTCAGTATGTGTTCACTCAGAAGGAATTGAATTTGCGACAAAGGAGATGGCTTGAGCTCCTTAAGGATTATGACATGAGTGTGCTTTACCATCCGGGTAAGGCCAATGTTGTGGAGGATGCACTTAGTAGATTGTCGATGGGTAGTGTGTCTTCAGTCAAAGAAAGAAAGAAGGAATTGGTTAAGGAGGTTCATAGGCCAGCTCGGTTGGGAGTTCGCCTCATGGACTCGACATAAGGTGGTGTTATTGTTCAGAATGGTTCTGAATCATCCTTAGTAGCAAAAGTGAAGGCAAAGCAAGACAGTGATCCTATTTTACTTCAGCTTAAGGGTGCAGTCCATCAACAAAGGGTTGAGGTTTTCTCCAAAGGGGGAGATGGTGTACTTCGTTATCAGGGTCGACTATGTGTGCCAGATATAGATGGGTTGCGCCAGCAGATTTTGACTGAGACTCATAGTTCCAGATATTCCATTCACCCCGGTGCCACTAAAATATACCATGATCTACGGGAAGTCTATTGGTGGAATGGTATGAAGAGGTACATAACCGGTTTTGTGGCTAAGTGTCCCAACTATCAACAAGTGAAGGTAGAGCACCAGCGATCGGGTGGCATGATTCAGGATATTGATCTTCCCACTTGGAAATGGGAAGCAATCAATATGGACTTCATAACAGGTTTGCCTCGTACTGGAAGGCAACATGATTCGATTTGGGTGATTGTAGACCGGATGACTAAATCATCCCATTTCTTGGCTGTTAAGACTTCGAATTCAATAGATGATTATGCCAGACTCTACATCCGGGAGATAGTTCATTTGCATGGTGTTCCTTTGTCCATCATTTCAGATAGGGGTACTCAGTTTACTTCTCAGTTTTGGAGATCGTTTCAGAAAGGTCTTGGTACTCAGGTGAAGCTTAGTACAACTTTTCACCCTCAGACAGACGGCTAGGCAGAGCATATTATTCAGACTTTGAAGGATATGTTAAGAGCTTGTTTGATTGATTTCAAAGGAAATTGGGATGATCACTTACCTTTTATCGAGTTTGCATACAACAAAAATCATACGACAAAAATCATATACGGATGTGAGGAGAAGGGAATTGGAATTTGAAGTTGATGATTGGGTTCTTCTAAAGGTGTCACCCATGAAGGGTGTGATGAGATTTTGCAAGAAAGGGAATCTTAGTACCTGTTTTGTAGGTCCTTATCGGATTCTGAGGAAGGTTGGTAAGGCTTCTTATGAGTTAGATTTGCCATCAGATTTGGAAGTGGTTCATCCAGTTTTCCATGTTTCCTTATTGAAGAAGTGTGTTTGTGATCCGACCTTGATTGTTCCTTTGGAGGATATAAGTGTGAAGGATAGTCTCACCTATGAGGAGGACCTCTTATAAATCCTTGATCATCAGATTTGGAGGTTGAGAAACAAAGAAGTCACTTCGGTAAAAGTTCTTTGGAGAAATCAGTTTGTCGAAGGAGTTACTTGGGAAGCGAAACCAGCCATGAAATCCAAGTACCCTCATCTCTTTCCTTCAGATTCCGTTCCAGCTTGAGGTAATAGTTTCATCCTTAGTATGTTCCTCCGATCCTATTCCATCAGTTACTCTCATTCGTCCTCGAAAACATGAATGCATGCTAGGATTATGATTGGGATATTTTCTCTTCAGTTTCCTCACATCCGTTTACTCTCACTCTGAGCAGTCTTCAACATCTACCTTTTATCGAGTTTGCATACGACAAAAATCATATACGGATGTGAGGAGAAGGGAATTGGAATTTGAAGTTGATGATTGGGTTCTTCTAAAGGTGTCACCCATGAAGGGTGTGATGAGATTTTGCAAGAAAGGAAATCTTAGTACCTGTTTTGTAGGTCCTTATCGGATTCTGAGGAAGGTTGGTAAGGCTTCTTATGAGTTAGATTTGCCATCAGATTTGGAAGTGGTTCATCCAGTTTTCCATGTTTCCTTATTGAAGAAGTGTGTTTGTGATCCGACCTTGATTGTTCCTTTGGAGGATATAGGTGTGAAGGATAGTCTCACCTATGAGGAGGCCCTCTTATAAATCCTTGATCATCAGATTTGGAGGTTGAGAAACAAAGAAGTCACTTCGGTAAAAGTTCTTTGGAGAAATCAGTTTGTCGAAGGAGTTACTTGGGAAGCGAAACCAGCCATGAAATCCAAGTACCCTCATCTCTTTCCTTCAGATTCCGTTCCAGCTTGAGGTAATAGTTTCATCCTTAGTATGTTCCTCCGATCCTATTCCATCAGTTACTCTCATTCGTCCTCGAAAACATGAATGCATGCTAGGATTATGATTGGGATATTTTCTCTTCAGTTTCCCTTGCTTAATCTTCATTCGAGGATGAATGATCCCAAGGGGGAGATATTTTAACACCCAGAATTCGATTCAGCTTTTTAAGTTAGAAATTCTGAAAAGTCTGAAAATACCAGGAATCACGAGTCAAGTCTACGATTCATGGAAATGACTCACGAAACCAGCTATGCAGCTCCCACCCCTGGTATGATAACCACGAGTGGAGTCCATGAGTCGTGATTAGTTTCACAGGTCCTGGAAATCACCTGTGGAACTCAAACTGAGAGTAGTCTATTTTTCCAGGAGCCACGAGTTGGTCCTACGGCTCATGGAAGATTCCATGAGTCGCCATGTTAAACTGTAGTACCTGATCCACAGCCTAAAACTTTGGCTTAGGGACCACGACTCAAGTCCACGAGCCGTGGTTAGTTCTATGGTCCGTGGAAAGGACCCGTGGAACCTGAAGCCGAGTTTTAAAACAGCTTTTTCTTAATTAAGTCCCAGGGGTATTTTAGTCATTACCCACCCTTTTAACTCCTAAGTGAGGTCATTTTGACAATTTTTAGCATGAATTCTAAACCTATTAGCCTAAGTCCCTTCTCATTACCTCATTCATCTCCCAAAAAGGAAAAGAACTCTCTCAAGCTCAAGGTCTCAAGCTCCAAGTCCAAGTCTCCTAATCTTTTCAATTCCAAGTGGGTTAACTCCAATAAAGGTATGTGGGTATTTAACAATGGGTTCCTTTCACCCTTGTACCCAAAATCCCAAATTTTAAATTGTGATTTCATGAACTTTCAAATTAGGGTTTTTATCCAATTCTTATGGGTTTTGCTATAAATTACCTTCTCATAATTTTATTATGAAATTATATTAAATTGCATGATTTTGCATGGGTTCTTTTATATGAACTCCTATTTCATGAATTGAAGATTAATTATGGTGAATCCTACATGCATGAAGTGATTTAATAAAATTGGGAAAAATGATAGCATGATTTCATGAATTTCACGTAAGTGCATGCCTAGTTCTTATTTTTTATGAAAGTATATGTTATTATGAAATTGAACTAAGGCCATGCAAGTTTTCAAGTTATGAATTATTATGCAATGCAAGACACTCGATGTGCCATCAGTGCTCATGAATCATTTTCTAAACTAAGATTCGTGAGTAGTATGAAAATCTGGGGTATGAACATGTTTATGAACAAGATTGACATCTAGATATGTCACATGAATGTGAGCCTTATGTTATATGCTTTGGGAGTATTATTTATCATGGAACAATGAGGGTTCTAGATAACCCAAGTCCAAAACTACGTTGCCACCGTAGGTTATCCTCCGTGGCTTATGATAGGATCCTTATGAACATGGTTCTAACTTTGGCCGGTTAGGACAACCTTTTCAGTGTGGGTGCATGACACTCGACTCCATGTAGCTCAGCATGGTTTACGTCAGTTAAGAGAAACTCCCACATGATTATTTTCAAGTTATGAAGTTATACGATATCATACTTTGAATTTTAACCATACTTCATGTTTTATGTCTTATATCTTGATAATCATCCTATGTTATTTCTTTATGAAAAGGTTCACCTTAAGCATATTTTAAGTATGTTTTTATCATGATCATGCATATCTCATATGCTCGGTACATCCTGTAGTATTGATGTATACTTTGTGTTGCATCCTCTTGATGATGCAGATTCAGGTGTTCCCCATCAGGCTCGTGGCTAGACGAAGCCGGATATCCAGTCAGTGTTGGTGAGTCCTCATTGTTCGAGGGATAGTTATGACTCTAGTTTGTTTAGACTACTTATTTTCATACTTTGAGTTATCTAGGGTGTTGTCCTAGCAACTTCTTATGTCATGTATAGAGGCTTTTCAGACATAGTTGATATTTGGGTCTTCTTCGAATCACATTCTCTTAATTGTATCCTCGTATTATCCTTCCGCTATGTTTAATTGTTATACCTGAGTTATGTTATGACCAAGGGTTAATCTGGGGAACTTGTGTCCCGGATCCCATGTTATGCCCAGGGGGTAGCCTCGGGGCATGACATGGGATCCGGGACACAAGTTCCCCAGATTAACCCTTGGTCATAACATAACTCAGGTATAACAATTAAACATAGCCTAGGGGGTAGCCTCGGGGCATGACAAATTGCTTCTCCTTCTTTCCCTTTTATTTGAGGTTATCGGCATACCTCCATGTTCATTAAACTCTCTGTATATATTGTTTTTTGCAAGGATCGAGGTGCATTCTCTACTCTCTCACCTGTTTTCTGTGATATATCTTCTATGGCTAGCATAGCTATCTTGTATTCCCCTTGCCTTCTATCTATTGCTATATTCCATGTGTTTTCCTATGTTTGTTTTCGTGACTACTTCCTTCTTATGTTCTATTTACTGCCCTTATATTTTATATATGCTCAGTCAGCCTATGATGCCTACTGGGTACCCGTTGCTTTGCAATTGGTGCTCATACTACACTTCTGCATCTCCCTGGTGCAAATCCTAGTGTGGACCATCACCGTTGATGCGGAGACTCGTGTAGCACTTTTGCAAATCTGAGACTTAGGGTGAGCTATTAACGACAAGGGCTTGGCTTTTATCTCTTCTTTGGCTCTATGTACTCTTTTTGCTATTCAGAGACAGTTGTATATTCTTCTTTTGCACTCTCTTGTACTCTGTACTTTTTAGTAATGGCTTCTATACTATGATACCAAGTCGTGGGATGGTTTAGCTTCTTCTATATATATATATATATATATATATATATATATATATATATATATAATATTTTAGGTTGTCTCCTTTTTTATGTCTTCTTTACATTCTTCCGCTTATTACTCTTTCTTGTAGGTGCTTCGCTTCATTAGTGGCCCATTACTAACCATTCCGGGCCGAGGAGATTGGTATGCCTATAGGGTGGAATTGTAAGTGCCATCACGACCTGAGAAATTGGATCGTGAAAACTTGGTATCATAGCCTAGGTTTATCAATGTCATCGGTATAGGAGCTAATGTCTAGTAGAGTCTTGCAGATCAGGGAAGAGACGTCTGTACCCTATCTTTGGGAGGCTACAGTGGCATTTTAGGAAACATGACTTTTCTCTTGCTTTTATACCATGCATCTTATCCTAGATGGTTCCTAAAATCTCATTTGTTCTAGTTCACTCTTCCACAGATGGCTCGGATGAAATCTTCAGCAGTGGATGAGGGTGAGCCTTTGGCACCAGCACACCCAACTCCTTCTAGGGGCAGGGGTGGTCGTCGAGGTAGGGGACAAGTACGTACCCGAGTAGCAGCACCAATTAGAGCTCCTGAGGCCGAGTATAAGCCTTAGCCCGTTCTGTACCAGTAGCCCACGAACTAAGGGGTAACCCAGGTGCCACCAGGGATAGCAGCAGCCTCAGTATCAGTACCAGCACCAATCCCAGCTATTACACCGGATATCTGAAGTATGCTTATGCAGTTGTTGGGTATGGTTGGGGGTCAGCCTTCTGATATGGCGCAGACATCCGCTAAGAGGGAAGCCCTGGGTGTTCAGAGTTTGGGAGCGTAGCCGACTACTGTGGCATCCCATGCACAAGTCCTTTCGGTGCATATAGTTGCTTAGCCACTTTCTCCTCGCCCAGTCATGTTAGAGTCGGAGCAGAAGGCCTGGGACCAGTTTCTGAGATTATCCACGCTGAGGTTCTCTGGTGCACCCGGACAAGATGCCCATGAGTTTATTACTACTTGTGAGGAGATACTTCATCATCTGGGTAAGTTAGATACAAATGGAGTAGATTATACCACCTATCAGCTGGAGGAGCTAAGCTTTGGTGGAGGGCCCAGGTAGCTTGTAGACCTTTTGAGTCTCCTCAGTTGACTTGGAGAGAGTTCAATGAGGCCCTTATGGCCAAGTTTTTGCCACAGTGTGACCGTGAGCGCCGTAGAGAGTAGTTCACCCAATTGATACAGGGATCGATGACAGTGTCTGAGTATGAGACCCATTTTCACCAATTGGCTCCATTAGGGGATATGATCATTCCTACAGAGCCAGACCGGATTCATAAATTTTCTTGGGGGTTGAGGACTGAGCTTCAACAAACTACATAGATACTAGTTGCTAGTAGGCAACCATTTCAGGCTATAATAGACCATGCCCACACTACGGAGGATTTGCATCTTTAGGACCTCAAGACCAGAGATAAGAGGCCACACTATTAGGGTAGTTACTGTGGTTCTCGCTTCGGCAGTAGAGGTTTAGGTTAGTGGGGCTGAGGATATCACCCACAGCAGCATCAGGATCAGTCTAGCTGGACAGTTCAGGCGTCACTTCAGACTTTAGTTGGGTATCAGTTTGATCAGAGTTATAGTGGTCAACATAGTTACAGTGGTCAATCTTCGAGGGATACATCATCTGCGACATCAGGCCATGGTGGCTATACCATTTCAGCCAGTTCATCTCTATAGGGTGGGCCGTCAGGGCCATGCTATGAGTGTGGTATCATTAGTCACTATGCCAGAGAGTACCCCAAGCGGGGTATAGTTCAGCCAGCTACTCTGTTGGCTCAGCCTTTGAGATCAATGTAGCCATCAGTTAGAGAAAGTGGTGTCCCTAGTAGGGGTGGTGCCCAACGTGGTAGGTCAGGTAGTCGAGATGGAGGTCGTTCAGGTAGTGGTCGGCATAAGTTCTATATGGTTGCTAGTAGACCAAAGGCAGAGGCCTCAGATACAGTAATCACAGGTACGATTTCTGTCTGCCACCAGCCATCTTTAGCATTGTTTGATCCTGGTTCTTTATGTTCGAATGTTCCTGCCCATTTTGTTCCTTTTTTGGGGTTAGCTAGTGAGCCATTATCTGTTCCAGTATCTATTTCTACCCCGATAAGTGATGCTTTTATAGTGGATCGGATTGTTAGATCTTTCTTGATAGTTGTTGGTGATCTTGAGACTTGGGCTGACTTGATAATTTTAGACATGCTAGATTTTGATGTGATTCTGGGCATGGACTGGTTATCCCCTCATCGAGCAGTTTTTGATTGTTATGACAAGACCATTACCATAGTCATGCCCAGTGTATCCCCAGTTGTATGGTAGGGTTTTGTTATCCGCGCACCTTCTGGGATCATTTCTTGTCTCCAGGCTAGGAAATTGATTTCACACAAGTGTTTGGCTTATTTAGCTTATGTCCTGGATGTTAGTGTTGACACTTCTTCTCCCGAGTTGGTCCCTCTGGTTAGGGAGTTCTTAGATGTGTTTCTGACTGACCTGCCAGGCCTTCCACCTGAGCGTGATATAGACTTTTTCATTTAGTTAGAGCTGGGTACCAAGCCCATTTCCATTACTTTGTATCATATGGCTCCAGTTGAGTTGAGCGAGCTTAAGGTTCAGCTTTAGGAATTATTAGCTAAGGGTTTCATTAAGCCGAGTGTGTCATCTAGGGGTGCTCCAGTTCTATTTGTGAAAACAAAGGATGGTTCGATGTAGATGTGTATTGATTATCGGCAGTTGAATAAGGTGACTATAAAGAACATATATCCAATGTCACGTATAGATAACTTATTTGATCAGCTCCAGGGTGCAGCAGTGTTCTCTAAGATAGATCTGAGGTCAAGCTACCACCAGTTGAGAATTAGGGTTGAGGACATCCCTAAGATAGCATTCAAGACACGTTATGGCCATTATGAGTTCCTGGTGATGTCTTTTGGGTTGACTAATGCCCCAACAACTTTCATAGACTTGATGCACATGGTGCTCAAGCCGTACTTGGATTTATTTGTGATAGTCTTCATTGATGACATTTTGATATACTCGTGGAATGGAGAGGAGCATGAGCAGCACTTGAGGATCATACTTTAGACTTTGAGAGATCATCGGCTTTATGCCAAGTTCTCAAAGTGTGAGTTTTGGCTTATGTCAGTAGCATTCTAGGGCACGTGCTATCTAAGGATGGGATTAGAGTGGACCCAGGAAAGATTGCAATTGTTTGTGATTGGCTGAGGCTTACTACTTCTACCGAGGTTTGTAGCTTTATTAGCTTGGCATGGTACTACAGGAGGTTCATTGAGGGATTTTCTTTCATAGCAGCACCTTTGACTAGGTTCACTAGGACGGATATCCCATTTCAGTGGTTTGATCAGTGCAAGGATAGTTTCTAGAGGATTAAGGCCTTATTGACTTCAGCTCTAGTGTTGATATTACTAGTTGAGGGTCAGAGATTCTCAGTGTATTATGATGCCTCATTAGTTGGTCTTAGTTGCATGTTGATGTAGCAGGATCATGTGATAGCATATATGTCGAGGAAGCTGATAGATCACGAGTTCAACTACCCCACTCATAACTTAGAGTTGGCAGAGGTAGTCTTTGCGCTCAAGATCTAGAGGTACTATCTATATGGAGTTCACGGTGAGATTTACAATGATCACCGTAGTCTTCAGTATATCATGAGTCAACAAGAGTTGAACTCTAGGAAACAGAGATGAGTTGAGTTGCTGAAGGATTACAACTTTACTATTCTGTACCATCCGGGCAAGGCAAACGTGGTAGCGGATGCTTTGAGCCGGTAGGTGACAAGTGGTGGATTTACCACTTATTTATATCCTTTTTCTTATGCTTTTGTGTCTTCTAATGATGATATAAGATCGCTTATGGAATGTTTTGGCTATATTTAAGGTGATTCGTGTTTATGCGGATATTTGGAACAAGTGGAGCAAAAGGGACAAAATTGGAGCAAAAAGGAGAAGACTCCACAGAAATGCCAGGTCTGCCGCCCCTGCGCTCTCTGAGGCGCAGCAGCGCTTCTGCAGGTGCAAAAATAGGAGCGCACCAGCAGCCTTTGTGCTACACTAGCACAACCGCACCTATGCCACTGGTGCCGCCACAGCGGCCATGCCTCTGCGCCACTGATGCCGCTACAGTGGTCACGCACCTGCGGCTAAAATTTTGCAGCTGCAGCTGACGGATCCGAGTCAAGCCCCAATTGGTCATTTCACACCCTTGGAAACCCCAGCTCATATAAAACACCTCTGAGCCATCTTGGAAGCTATCTTTGGCAAATTTCACAACTCTTGACAAGCTTGGAGAGCAAGTTCATCAACCAACACCATAGGAGTGAAGATTTGGATGATCTTTATTGTAAAATTCTAATATTTCATTCTTCAACTCTTGTTCTTAATTGCTAATTTGTAGGTGTAATTGTTGAATTGAGATTTGGGTTTTGTATTAGAGATAATACTAAATTTGGGTATTTAATTTTTATCTAGTGCTTTCTCTTGATTAATCATATGGGTCTATTGTATCTTCCATGCTTTAATCTTATAGTTGATGGTTGCAAATATTGACTTAGCACACTAATTGTGTCCCTGCTTGGAAGAGGAGTTCCTCAATTCAAGAAGGTTTAATAGTGGGGATTCGGGGTTTTCACTCTAGATCAAGGCTAGAGATAGTTTGGTTGTCGAAAACTCCCATCTAAGAGTTGAGGTTATAAATAGCCCAACTTAACCAAGTTAATTTGTTGGTTATTTCTCACTCATGGTGATTCAAGAGAACCTATGAGGGTAGTTGCTTGATTGGTTGAAAGACGGTTGAGTATACCATTAGCCAAGACTACCCATGTGACAATTGGGTGCAAGTCTTGTGAATTGAATTCTCATTCCCAAGTCTCTCTTGTTACCATTGCTTGTTGAAAGCAAGGTGAAAGTGATTGATCAAATCTATCTTTTATTTGATTTTCTTTTATCTCTAGTTTTAGTTTAAAAACCCCCAATTGATATCTTTTCCCTTTTTTCTCATTGAACTTCAATAAGTTGCTTTTATTCTTTATTAGCTCAATCGCGATGACATTGTTCTTTGTACGATCGATCCCGACTCTCACCGGGAATGTAAATATGCTTTACTTAAAAATCATCGATACCTCCTAATAAGAGAGTACATTTGAGTGTTATCAAAAATGGCATCGTTGTCGGGGATTAATTTAGCGTATTGAGTTAGTTTAGAATTTGAGTTTACTTACTCTAGTTCAATTTTGTGAATAGTTATTTTTATTTTGTTGATTGAATCCATGGCATCTCGGAATGATAGAAACTTTGGTGGTTAGACCCCGCATTATAAGAATCCTTGTTGTTATTATAGAGGACCCCATATTTGGTAGAATTGTAAAATTGGTCCTAGGAGAGGGAGGTATTCACCTTCTCGCTCCTCTGATGGGCGCAATTGCTATTTGTGTGCTGGTCGTGATGGACATTGGAGCGAATACCCTAATGATGACCGTTCTCCTCCCCCCTTTTGTACTAACAATATTGCTAGTGGTGTTTGTGATCTTCACAGGAACCATGACATAGCAAGCGAAGAAGGCATTTGTGCCAATCTCCAAAAACTCTTGGCCATGCAAGATAACTTAGAGGAGGGTGTGCAATCCATAAATCAAGGCTTTATGGATGCGAGAGCTAAGGAAGAAGAGGAGAGAAATCGTGCCACACAACCCATGGAGGATTTGTCTACTTCTCTTGATCAAATTGATGAAGAAAACCCTCCAAGCTGAGCAAATGAACATGTCTTGAACATTGAGCTCAATCAAATTCACTTTGGGGACGATGATGAAGATTTGCAAAATATGGAATCGCCCGAGAGTGAATTCGAACCGGTAGTGCTTGAACCCCAACAAGAAGAGAAATTTGTATTAGTGTGACGTTGTGAGCCTAGAATGGGTGTTAAACCGAGCTCACCAACTAGAGGCCTATGGGGAACAACGTGAAATAATGCTACCAATGTTTGAGATATTGTTGAAAAGGCATGCCAAGAGAAGGCAAAAAAAAGGTCACTTGAAATTGCTCTCCAAAATTTGAACACCAATGTGAATGCTCGTGTTGAAACTTGCACAAATGTGGGTAGTAGTTTTGACTTTTTCCCTATTGAAGAGAAGACCACAAGGTATGATCATGAATCAACGGTGTTGTGGCAACCAACTACCTTATACAAAAATCATGATGTCGAGATCAAGCGAATGATACTAGAGTTGTAAGGCAAAGTCCAACGATTCATTTTGAAAAACTCTAGTTCATTCGAAAGTGAGGATGTTATGAATGAGGCAAGTTTAAAGGTGGAGATGCCCAAATCCTACTCCAACCACTTTTGACCTTGAGTTTGGTTGAATGGACGAAAGTCAAAGTAATCAAGCTTTTGGAAGACCTTGGAAGGAGGATGGATCAAGGTGTATCCGATTTTAAAGTTGTCATGGATAGAAGGCAAATCGACCTTCCTCACTTGAAGAAAAAAAAGTGCAAAATACGACACCAAGAAAATGGCCTTCTCATGTTTGCCCCTTCACCCCGTGAGTGTCACCGGAAGTTCGATTCAAATTTGGGTCAAAGGTTTAAATCTTCCAAGTGGAAATCTCAACAGTGAGGTAACTTGTGTCACGCTGCGATGTTATATTGTGCGCTTGATGGGAGGCAACCCATCATTTCAAAATGTTGGAAGTTTACATTTTTTTTCTTTATTTATTAGAGTAGCTTAGTTGTAGATTTTTGACTAATCCATAAAGTTTCAAGTCTTTTTGAGTTGATTGGGCAGGTTGAGAAGTGGAGACCTCATCAAAAGCCAATCAAGGGACAAAAGGGTGCTAAAATATCATGTGAAATGGGTGTGTTTTACATCGAAAAGTGTGCACATTTTACATCCAATCGCACCCCAAAATAGTAAAGCTACCAAAAAGGTTAAAATATGCATAGTTGGTGCATTTTGCACCTTGGATTGTGCGCATCGCATTAGCCATCGTACCTGAACCAGTAGCTAAGAAAAAAAAGTTGGTTGAACTGACCAGGTGAGGTGCACCTGCGATGAAAAATATCGCAGGTGCGCTGGTGCAGGTGCGTGCATGACCGACGCAGGTGGGACGACGCACATGTGGCCAAACCAGCGCAGGTGCGCCTTTTGACTTCTCTTGCACAGAATTAAAAGGCCAACACCCTTTCAAATTCCCCTACTTCTCTCTAACTATTCCCATCTCCCTCTCCTCTCAACTACTTAATCTGTCATTATTTCTCTCAGTCTCACACACTGCACTTCCCTCTTACAAAACAAGAGAAATGTCAAGAGAAGGGAGAGGCTTTTTGGTTCTTTAAGAAAGAAAAGGGTCACAAGGTTTCAATTCCAACCTCTCCATAAATCTTCAAGGTATGTCCTCTAATTTCTTTTGATTTGAAGGTTGCTTATTAAAGGTAAATCTTGGTGTGTCTCTGATTTGTGAAGCATGTACAATGGTGTCAAACTAAAGTGACTTAGGGCATGGGTTTAATTGAGCAAATCAGTTGTAAATTATGATTAAATTATGCTTGGATAATAGTATGTTAAGGAAATTGAAGTTTGAGAGCAATTCTACCACAAAAGCATGCTGAAATCGTGTTTTGATAACTGATTGTTGGATTATTTTGCCGAGGAATACAATGTTGCAAGTGTGGTCCTAAAAGCATAGGTGTGGTGCTACACCTGCGCTCACTAGGCCACAGCTGCAGCAGTCCTGAAGAACTCAAAGAGCGCAGTTGCTCTGGGGTTGACTGCAGTTGCGCCACCACACATGCGATGAAAATTTTTGCAGGTGTGTCTACTGAGCAAAAATTCTGCAAACAATGGCGGTGCAGCCGCATCTTCCTGAAGTTTTAAAAATTATTTCTTTGGCCCACATTCTTGGTTTTGAATTGCTGAACAGGTTCATACACTCCTTTTAACTTGATCTTACATTTTTAGGTACTTCAAGCTTCGAAAATAGACCACAACCTTGTCAATGATGAGCCTTTGGGTGATCATATTGGGGAGGATGTTGCAGATGAACCTTTTGACACCTCACGATATGTATCATGATTGTCAGCACCGTTACATCTCCTTGACAAAAAGATAAAGCCGGAGAGGGGATTGATGAGACAAATTTAGCAGTGCGCCTCCAAAATTTCTATGGGCGTCTTGTGACTATGGGATGGACATATTTCACACCTACCCTTTGTGAGGCAAATGAGGAATGGGTGAGGTAGTTTTATGCAAACTCAAAGCGTACGGACTTCAACAACCCAGAACTCATCATTAGAGAGAAAGTTGTGAAATTTGGGCCGAAACAAATTAATGCACACTATGGGCTGCCCAACCATTCACTTAAGCCTATGCAGTAAAAGGATTCATGTTCGGGCACTTGGCTAGTGTCTAAGTTATTCCCTCAGGGAGAAATCGCGAGTAGGGCAAGGACACTCAAATCCATACCATCAAAGACCTTCACGGCTAAGGCAAGGATATGACTCAAGATTATTTGTAGTCGTGTGTCACCTTCCAGGCATAAATCTGGGGTTCCTCCTCTTCGGGCTAGGATGATCGCTTGTATTCTTCATAGCATTCTTGTGAATGCCGATCACCATATGGTTCAAGAGCTGAAGGAATATTTGCTTCAGGATAGCCCCACTTTGATGTTCCCCTCCTTGATTACTGAGCTGTGTCAGTTGGCTGAGGTTCTTTAGTGTCCTGAGGATCATTGGGTAGCACCGGAGCAAGCTTATAATTCATTGAAGGTGCAAGGAGAAGTAGGTGTACCACACAAAAAGAAGAGAAAGGTTGAGGTAGTAGTAGACCCGCCTTCCTCCTCTCAGGGTACTCAGGCTGAGGGCCCCTTTGGGTCGATTGCCTCTTAGTTAGACTCTATCTGGGAGATTGTGAGTCAAATTCCCAGTATCTCTACACAGCCAGCATCTTCAACTGACCTTTTCACCAGAGCAGAGATGCAGTCATACTTGGATGCCCAGAAATAACAGGACGATTCCATTGCCACAATGACTGCCTCTGTTAGGATGCTTAAGCAGGCCTTTATTGAGTCTACTAAAGCTCATGCTTCTCTTCAGCGCGATTTTGAGACTGAAAATAAGAAGAACAAGCTCATGGTCAAGATTTGGAGAGGTATCAAAGCCATCTTCAAGTAGGGACAACCAAAAAAGAAGATTCCAGTGTCCAAGGATGATGATAGCGAGGAGTACTCTTTCCTATCTGAGGAAGAGAGTGATGAGGATGATGATGATGAGACGGGTTCATTTGCCTAGCATGTTGCATCATACTCTAGAGTTTGCTAGTCTGATGCAGACTCTAGGGAGCCCCCACACTATTTTTCTTGTTTTTCATTTCTTTATTTTGCATTGAGGACCATGCTTTTCTTTTTAGTTAGGGGTGTTGTTTTACCCATGTTGGAGCCCTATAGTATAATTAAGGGCAAAGCTAACTAATAAATGAAAGTAGAGGGGTATTTTTGACCCTTTTCTCTACATTTTACTTCTCTATAATAACATTCTTCCTATAACAACAGTGACTTTTATTATAGCGGTACGCTCTTTAAAAAATTACGTCTATTAGTCAACTCAAATATTGTAATAGTAAGAAATACATTAAGTAAAAACTAAAATTTTAAAATATTTATAATAATCATCATTAATATCATGTACATAATAATAAATTTCAAGTACAAATATTTAAAAGAAAAAAATTGTATCTAAATGGTATCATTCGTTATGGTCCACACTTCATAAGGAAAGGCTACTTGTGTTTGTTTCTTTTACATTCATACTCTTTTTATTTTTTTGGTTAAATTGGTTAACAAATATATTCCTTCTTTTTGGTATACAAAATTATTAAACTAATATTTTGCGTAATTTTATTTATAATAGCTAAATGAGATTTAAACATCGAATGTCAGTATATATATATAACAATATCTAACAGTCGTGAAATATTTGAACAAACATTGTCAGAGATTTGACTGTAATTAGAATAAGAGTGCGTGAGCAGTGTTTTAAAAGGCGGGAGCGTGAGACGAGGCGTTTTACCTGTTACGGGGCGAGGCATAAGCCTCGAGACAATGGGGCGTAGGCCCCATGAATCCTTTAATTTTTAATATTTTATAAATTTATATAATAAAAATAAATATTTTTAAAATAGATAAATCACCAAAAAAAAAGGTAAAACTACAAAAAAAAAAAATAGTGAAAGATGTATCTAAAACTGCTTCAGCTAAAAAAACTAAACAAGCAACACAATACAGCCAATATGTAAAGTCAATTTTTCTGATAATAAATCATTATATGTCCTCAAAAATACAAGTTTATCCAAATATTTCTACTTTTCTTTCACTTTTGAGTATTTAAGTATTATATAAGTTTAACAATTAAATATTTTAGTAAATTAGGCTTAAATTAGGAACTTAATAGGAAAAAAATATTTTAATTGATAGTAATTTTTGGGGCTTACACTTAGGAGCGTTCGCCTTACACTTAGGCGAACGCCCCAAATCATGGGGCGTACGTCTTTCGATATTTTCTCCTTCCCACAACGCCTCAGTGCGCTTTGACAACGGCTCGCCCCGATGGTCGGCGAACACCCCAAATTATGGGGCGTACGCCTTTCGATACTTTCTCCTCCCCACAACGCCTCAGTGCGCTTTGACTACGGCTCACCCTGCGACCATCTTTTAAAACATTGTGCATGAGTTGGGGTTACAACTACTTTAGCTCTAATTCTGAATTAAGCTATAATGACAAATTATTCAAATTCAAGGTTTGCACTAATCTAATAAATAAATAACACATATATTTGCATGATTTTTTTGTTTAACCTTAGTTAACTCTATTCCTACTTAAATTGATTAATTACTCAATACAAATTACTTCCTCCATTTCAATTTATTTGTTTTACTTTTTTTAGTTAGTTTTAAAAATCTTCTTTTTTGATAATTTTTTATTTTTAATTTTTCACATGACATGCTTAAAATCACAAAATTAAAAAAAAATTGATACATTCTACCTATCTTTTAGTTTAAAATTATAATATTAAAAAAATTCTTTACTCTTTATTAAACTCTACATCAAATTAAAATCATATAAATAAATTAAAAGGATGGAATAAAATAATTTAAAAAAATTGGTACATTCGACATATTTTTAATTTAGAATTAAAAAATAAAAAAAATAAAAATTAAAAAAAATTACTCTTCATTAAATTTTGTATCAAATTAAAATCAGATAAACAAATTGAAAAGATGGAGTTAACATAATAATTTGATGCAATCCCTAAATAGGAATGAAAACTATCTTTCACAACTTTTACCCTTAACCACAAGGAAAATACAACATACACACAGCAACGAGCGTTGATTTGACGCCACCGAGGGCGGACGTCTGTTTTTTTCTCATATATATATACTACACATAAAGAGCTCGTGTCCGGGTCTAATATATGATTATTTTTTTTAAATTTATATGATACAGATGAAATTTTAATAATCAATAAAAAAAATTCTATGATTTTTAAATATTTTAATTTGTTAATTATTGTGATTTATAGTACTTTTTAAATAATTTTCAAATAATATATGTTACTCACTCTGTCTAAATTTATGTGGCACTTATAGAATTTTGAGAGTCAATCAAACTTTTATTTCAACCAATTTTTTTATGTTTTTTAAATATTTTAAGTTGTTAATTATTATAATTTATTATACTTTTTACATCATTTTCAAATAATATATGTTACTCTCTCTGTTCTAATTTATGTAACATTAATAGAATTTTGATAGTTAATCAAATATTATATAGCTTTTAAATATTTTTAAAATTATTAATTATTGTATAATTGATAGTACATTTTACATAATTTTTAAATATGTAATAGATTAAAAAGCAAAATAAGATAAACAAACTAAGAGGAAGAAAGTACTTACTGAATTTTCAAAAAAGCACATGACTGCTTGCTTCAAAGGGCAGTTTGGTCATTTGAAATAATTTCATTTGTTTTCATTGGTTCTCTTTTTGTTTTACCTATAAAGACACTTTCACCCTTTTAAGGCCCATATTTCATTGCCCACAGTGGGGCCCAATTACTTTTGGCGTGACATCACATGTCAGCATTTGTTATTACTCCCGTTTCAATTTATTTGGCCTACTTTTCATTTTAGTTTGTTTTAAAAGAATGTCTCTTTCCTTTTTAAAAAATACTTTAGTTCCAACTTTCCACATGGCATATTCAAGATCACAAGATTAAAAGATATTTTAATATATTTGATATATCTTTAATTTAAAACTATAAATTTTAAAAGTCTTCTTTATTTTCTTAAATTATGTGACAAGTCAAAATAGGTCAAACAAATTGAAACAGAGAAAGTATTATTTTACAATGTTGTGCATTGTGTTGTTTACTTTGTACATTTGGGGAAAATAAACTTTAAAGTAATCGAGAACCAATCAAATTCTGCCAAAGCAGGCATGTTGATTTGCTGCCTGCTTTGTCAGAAACTCCTAGATATAGAGGAGCCCCTTCTAGCGCGGACCCAATATATATTAGTTTTTAGTCTCAATTTATGTGATACATATAGAAGTTAGATAGTCAATCAAATTTTTGATATTTTTTTTAGATATTTCAAGTTGTTAGCTATTATCATTTATAATATTTTTTACGTAATTTTTAAATAATATATGTTACTCCCTCTGTCTCAATTTATGTGGCATCGATACAATTTTGAGAGTCAACTAAATTTTCTATACATCTTTTAAATATTTTAAGTTGTCAAGTGTTTGCGATTTATAGTACTTTTTCTTCTGTCCCAATTTATGTGGCACCAATAAAATTTCGAGAGTTGATCAAATATTTTATATTTTTGAAATATTTTAAGTTGTTATTATTGTGATTTATAGTACCTTTTACGTAATTTTCAAATATATAATAGATTAAAAAAAAAGCAAGATAAACAAATTAAAACGGAAAAAGTATAAAAGGAAATATCCAAGCATGTAAAATTTTTTATGTCTTTTAAATATTTTAAGTTATTAATTATCATGATTTATACTACTTTTTGCGTAATTTTAAAATATATAATAATTTTTTAAAAAAAGTAAGATAAACAAATTAAAATGGAGAAATTATAAAAGGAAATATCTAAGCATGTAGCACAAGCAGGCATGTCGACCAGCTGCCTGCTTATCCTCCTTTCTTGTCAAGTATAAAAGAAAATATCCAAGCAGGCAAAAAATTTCATGTCTTTTAAATATTTAAGTTGTTAATTATCGTGATTTATACTACTTTTTACGTAATTTTTAAATATATAACAGATTTTTTTTTAAAAAAAACAAATTAAAACAGAGAAATCATAAAAGAAAATATCTAAGCAGGTAGTACAAGCAGACACGTCGACCAGCTGCCTGCTTATCCACCTTAGATATTATTAAAAAATTTATATGATTTTTAGATATTTTAAGTTGGTAACTATCGCAACTTATAACATCTTTTACGTAATTTTCAAATAATATATGTTACTCCCTCTTTCTCAATTTATGTGGTATCGATACAATTTCAAAAGTCAACTGAATTTTTTATATATCTTTTAAATATTTTAAGTTATTAATTATTGTGATTTATAACACTTTTTCTTCTGTCGTAATTTATGTGGCACTGATAAAATTTTGAGAGTCAACCAAATTTTTTATGTCTTTTAAATATTTTAAGTTGTTATTATTGTGATTTGTACTTTTTTTATTTAATTTTTAAATATATAACAAATTAAAAAAAAATAAGATAAACAAATTAAAATAAAAAAAATATAAAAAAAATATCCAAGCAGACAGGCACGTAGACCAGCTGCCTTCTTATTCCCTTTTATAAGTAAGGTAAGGTAATATTTTAAGTTGGCAGCTATTGTAATTTATAATATTTTTTACGTAATTTTTAAATAATATATGTTATTTTAAGTTGGTAACTATTGTAATTTATAATATCTTTTACGTAATTTTCAAATAATATATGTTATTTCCTCTTTCTCAATTTATGTGGCATCGATACAATTTCGAAAGTCAACTGAATTTTTTATATATCATTTAAATATTTTAAGTTGTTAATTATTGTGATTTATAGCACTTTTTCTTCTGTCGCAATTTATGTGGCATTGATAAAATTTTAAGAGTCAACCAAATTTTTTATGTCTTTTAAATATTTTAAGTTGTTATTATTGTGATTTGTACTTTTTTTATTTAATTTTTAAATATATAACAAATTAAAATAAAAAAAATATAAAAAAAAATATCTAAGCAGACAACACAAACAAACATGTCGAGCAGCCTGCTTATTCGTTTTTATAAGTAAGGTAATACACCCGGGACCTCCAACATATCCCAAAGGAAAAACCTTCTACTCTGACATCGATTGGTTATCCTGGGGTTAGGTACATCGGAAAATGGAGGCTAACGCAGTGGCAAAGGCATTCGTGGAGCACTACTACTCCACGTTCGATACCAACGGGGCCGGGCTCGAAAATCTGTACCAAGAAGGTTCCATGTTGACTTTTGAGGGCATTAAAACCCAAGGTTCCCAAAATATTGTGACAAAACTTACTAGCCTTCCTTTTCAGGAGTGTCAGCATACTATCACTACTATTGATTGTCAGCCTTCTGGTCCTGCCGCCGGCATGCTTGTCGTCGTCTTCGGTCATCTCCAGCTCGCCGGCGAACATCATGCTCTTAAGTTTAGCCAGGTACTAATATGTGTTTATAAATGTTCTGCTATGACGACGACTTGTAGATGATTTTCTGATGTGGGTTTGTTTCGTTAGTGCAATTTATGATTTCTTATCTATCTGGGTTTTTTTAATTTGAATTTTCTATTAAATGATTGCTGCTGAATTTTATTTGGGAAAAGAAAAAATTGCCAGATTATGAGTGTGTTTTGTACGAGGAAAATGTTTTCCAATTTTCTTATATTTAGTTGGTCAAAAGATTTGGAAAATATCTTTTTTTGGAAAATATCTTTCTTCAAAATAAGGAAAATGACTTCTCTAATGAAAGTAGGGAAAACAAGTTATCGATTTATCGATTTTATTTTTTTAAAATTTTTTAAATTTTGAATTTCAAACTTAATTTTCAAGTGATAATATATAACTTAAAAGTTTTTACAACTTATAACATAAAAGTTATTTATGTTTTAAATTTTTATAACTTATATAAATTATATTTGAAGTTTATTAGTTTGTTAAAGTTTTTATTTTTTTAAGTTTTTTAATTTATAATTTATAAGTTTTATTAAGTTATAGTTTATCTTTATACTTTATATATATTTTTTAAGTTATATATTTGAAATGTTTTAGTTTGTTTAAAGTTTTTTATTTTTTTAAGTTTTCAATTTATTAGTTTATGTTTTCAATGAATAAATGTATAAAACTATAAAAGTATAAAAAAAAAATTAAAAAATAATTCAATTGATTCAAAATTTCAAACTAATATTACAATTTACAACTATTAGTAAAGAGCCTAATTTACGCACCCACTCTAGGAAGGGTTCTGTTTCAACTAAGCGCGCCTAATTTACGCAGTCACCTTCTAGGAAGGGTTTTGTTTCAACTAAGGCTCGAATGTAATACTAATAGTTGTATAGATTTATAAATTTATCTTCTAAACTTTGTAAAGTTTCAGCTTTTTCAACCTCAATTCCTGGTAAAGCTGCTTGACAATCTTCAAGTTCAACGTCATCATCACTATCAAATCCAATGAGGTTATCTATGGCTTGTTCTGCTACTTTTTGCAACTTTGGTCTTCCAATGTTTTTTCGCTCGGCGTTGATCCAATCTCTAAACAACACCGATACCTCCAAACTGTCTTCTGCTAAGGAATATCTATGGTCTCCAATTTGAAATTTTGCCGCGCTAAAAGCTTGCTCCGAAGTAACTGATGATCCTTGAATAACTAGCACGTTTTTCACCATCTTGCTAAGTTTTGGAAAGAGTTCTTCACGACATTTTCACCAATCCAATAGCTGTGGTATGCCATCCGTAGTTGGAATATTATCAACACCCTGTTCAAGATACTTAGAAAATTCACACTTATTAGAAAAATCAAGACCAAGATGTGATCTTGCTTTACCATGGACACCTGATCTCGACGTAGAAGTTTGAGGGGCATGATCAAGATTTTCTAAGGTCACAGTATATATGTCATACATTTTCTTAGCCCAAATTTTAATACTATCTTGACATGTTATTAAATCCGGTGTTTCTTGTGGTGAAATATTTAAATTAGTATAAATTTCTCTAACTAAAAGTTTTGCACCAACTTCTTTATATTTCGGGTTAAAAAGAATTGCAGTTAAATAAATTTGGGGAATAGGAAAAAAATATTTTTTAAATTTTTTAATCATAGCTTCAATAGAATCTTTAAAATATGAATTTTATTTATAGATAGTAAAAAGGCATGAAATATTCCAAATATGTATTAAAATTTCACTAATAGTAGGATAATATGTTCCAAATTTTTTTTTGGTAGCATCAAAAAATGACTTTAAAAAGAGTTTAAGTGCTTCTACTGCATCCCAATCACTGTCCGCAAGTTTATCATCAGGATAAGCATTATGACTATTAAACATCATAATAATAGGCTTTTTATACTTATAAGCAACTTCAAGCATTTCATAAAAAGAATTCCATCTAGTTTTAACATGCTTTGGAACTTTTCTAAATGGAACTTCACACAATTTACAAAAATCTTTATATTGTTGAATTCTACTATTATTATTCATATGAAAAATTCAAAAAATTGCATTTTCAATTTATCAATACAACTATCAAATGCCCTAATATCATCTTTCACAACTAAATTTAATATATGTGCACCACATTTGATATGAAAAGCATATTTACTAATTGGACAAAGTCTAGTTTCTAGCATAGTCATAACATTTAAATTAGCAGAAGCATTATCTAAAGTAATACTAATCACTTTATCAGTAAGATAAAAACGTTGTAAATTTTTTAATACACTTGAAGAAATATAAGTACCAGTTTTTTTGTGTTCACAAATTTTATAAGCGATAATTCTTTTTTGCATTATTCATTTATAATCAATCCAATGTGCAGTAAAAGTTAAATAATCAAATCTGTTAGGACTACGATCCATATCAGTGGTAATAGAAGCCCTACAATCCATCATATAAAAATATTTACGAAGATATTGCATATGTTTTTCATAAAATTCAAAAATATCTCTTTTTACCATGCTTCTTGTAATACCTTCAAAACTGAGATAAAATGTATCCCGAATATATTTTATAAAACCATCATGTTCTCCAAAATTAAAAGGCAAATCACAAACAACAACCATTTTAGCAAAACTTTCACGATCACGGTCCCTATTATAGGGTCGTTGTGAAACATGACCAGCAGGGTTTGAAGGATTTAGTGAAGTTTGAATCATGTTTGACCCGCCAACAGAGGGTCCAACGCTAGAGCCAGCATCACCTTGACTAGCTAGATATGCTTGCCACTCTCTCAGATGTTTCTTAAGCAAATGAGTTTTTAACCCCCCAGTCGAACCTCCACTAGCACCAGATACATATTTCCAACTTTGTTTACAAATACGACACGTAGACACATTTTTTTCTTCATTTAAAAAATAAAATTTCCACACAGCTGATTTTAAAGGACGTTGTGGTTTGGTCTTACCCCTCACTGGAGCAATAGGGGGAAGATCAGCTCTAACTTGAGGATTATCCTGAGTTGGAGCTTCGGGAATAGTGGGGGCGGGGGCAATAAATGAATTAGTCGGTGTATCAGTTTCTTCTAAATCATCATCCTCATGATCTTCTAAATCATTATACATTCTTTTATAAGCTTCGTTGGGAATAGGGTCATCCGTAGTAAATGAAAAATTAGTTTCATTAACATGCGTAAATTCATCTGTATTAAATCTAATTTGAGGAAGAGCAGGATGGAGAGAAGAACTAGAAGAACCACTACCTATTTTACTCTTTACATAATTTTTGTTCTTGAAATAATACTTTTTTTACCGAATTTTTTTAGATGGATCCATAATATAATAAAATATAAAATTAGCAAATTAAAATAAACAAATCACAAGTTCACAAATCACAAATTCACAAATAAATTACAACTAATAAACAAGAATAAAAATTAAAAAATTAAAGAGTGGAATGAATATACCAAACGTCTGCCGTAAAAACAGACGATTATAATCGAAATTTGAAGAAGATTGCTCCTCCAAAATTCACCAAATTATACTTCACTTGCAAAATAATAACAATAATTATAGAATTTGTAAATATTAAGAGATGAAAATTGAGAGAGAATGAGAGTTGAATGGATGAATAAAAATTAAAAGGGGAAGGGATATTTATAATGAAAAAAAAAGGAGGGGGGTGTTTGGGGGTGCTGGGGGGGGGGGGGGGCTAGGGTGGGGGGGAGGGCTAAAGTAGCCGTTGGGTGGCTAAAATAGTCGTTACTCAACGGCCGCCAACGACTATTTTCATTAAAAAAAAAATCAAAAATCCCGCGTTGACCGGTTGACCAGACCGGAATCGATTTGTAACCGGTATCGATTTGCCGGTACGAAACGTCAAACCCGGTCCGTTTCGGTCAACTTCCGGTACCATACCGTTCCATCCCGGTACGTACCGGACCGGTACCGGTACCAAAATGGACCGGAATGGTACCGGTCCATACCGGTCCGGGGGGCAGCCTTAACCCCACCCAAAATTTAATTTTTAATTTTTTTTTAAAATTACTTATTTTTTTTAAAAAAAAGTAATATATTTGGTACCCCGCCCCTCTCCACCCCCACCCCCACCCCAGCCCCAACCACACCCACCCAAAATTTAATTTTTAAATTTATTTTTAAAAAATTACTTATTTTTTAAAAAAGTAATATTTTTGGTCCCCCCTGTCCCACCCCCACCCCTCCACCCCCCCACCCAGCGCCCCCCCAGCCCCTCCCAAAAAAAATAATAAAAAAAATTTAATGTTAAAATTTTTTTAAAAAAATATTAAAAATTAAATAATTTATTTTTTTAAAAAAAGTAATTCTTTTAGTTATCCGTCCTCTACCCAACCCCCGACCTACCCCTAGAAAATATTTTCTACTCTCTAATCAAAAAAAAAAAAAAAAATTAAAAATGTGTTTTCACTCATCAATCAAACAATAAAAAAAAAATCCGAAAAATATTTTTCACTCACCAACCAAACATGAGAAAATAAGTAAGAAACCAACTTGTTTTCCATAAAATATTTTCGATGGAAAATATTTTCCTTCATACCAAACACACTCCTTTGAGTCTCTTTTGCATTAGAGTATTCTCTCGTACCTTTCATACTCAGGAAATGTATATAGTTTTGTTCTGAATGCTAAGTGGGTGGAAATGAGAAACAAGCTTGTGAATAGTGAGCCTTCAGCCTTAAGTTGAATTACTTCGGTTTGGATTAACAATTTTCCTTTTTCCTTCTTAGGAAGGTGAATAAGGTTATTTGGTTCCTAATACTTGCTGCTAGAATCTTTTGCTCAGAAAGTACTCCGAAGACTTTTACGCTTGTACTCCTTCCTTGCTAGTACTCTCTTCAGATAACATTTATGTTCTACCCGTGCAAACATGGGCCATTGTTCATGCCAATAACAGAGAGCAAAATTCCATATTTTCAGAAATCACCAAGTTTGCATTAGTTTTTCATTGAATAGATTGTGTGATGTATCTGATACAACGACCATGCTTCAATTCAAAGATCTTTACAATCCGTTTTGTTCTGTATGACCCGTCATTTCAATATTCAGTACTTCATGTATATGATATTCTTTTCTTTTATCAAAATATAATACTGTATTTTTTTGTTTCCATTGCTTGTAACAGCCTCTCACTACCATAACAGTGGTGGTGTTTTTCTTTACCTTTCAGAAGATAATACAATATTGATAGGGGGCTTAGTTAGTATATACGGAGCTTGGTTTTTTTTTAAGTGTCCTATGATTGATTCCGTCATAGTAGATTTTTTTGATTGGTGACTCCCCTCATAGTAGACTTTAATGTGCAACTTGATTTAGTTGATTTCTTATCCTCATAACTTTTTTGTCGATGCACTCTCAGTGAGTTTATCAGACATTAACGTTGCTAGGGTCATCATTTTAGGAATTGTGGATAGAAAATCAGTTATTATTGTTAAATCTACCGGGATCGATCTCTGTGGAACTTGGATTATCATCTTAGAAATTGTGGATTGAAAATCAGTTTTTATTGTTAGAGCTACCGGGATTAATCTCTGTGGAAATTGTGCCTGTAGATTGTATTACTTGTACCCTCGGTGAAGGTATGTTTGCTCAATGTGTAAAGTATGGGAACCTTTATGTCACATGTTATTTAAGTCTTTGGGCAGCCATGCCCAGCCTCCCAAGAATGCCATTGACAGAAAAAGGAACAGAAATTTAATCTTGGCTCAAGCATGACTTAGTTTTGGTAAACTTTCTATTGGTTTTTGAAAGAAAAGAAATGCAGGAAAAATAACAGAGAAAGAAAAGTTAAGGAATAAAATTTTGTTGCAGTTAATAGTATAATTTTATTAACTTGATAAAAGACTATTTAAAAATTAAGACTTAACCAAAAAATAGATAACTACTCTTATATTTCACAACTACATAACAAATAATATAAATTAACTCCTATATACTAGTTCTAACTAGTTGACTGTTTTAGCGAAAAAATAATGGTTTAGACTTTAAAAAATTATTTCAAAAACTAAGTTAAATTCTCAAAACAACTTTAGAAAAGTAAGAGTCGTCACTTAATTAATTAAAGGAAAATTAAGAAAACCCTTTAAGAAATTTATAAAGTTTAAAACAAATAAAAACTTCAAAAATTAAGAGATTATGGATAAGTGGTTCATATTAATACTCTTGGAAGGGTGTTAAGGCACCAAGAGTATCCACTAACTCATGATTATCCGACGATTCAAAACAACTCCTATTTTTGACTAACTTAAGAAGATATCGATTTTTGAAAAAAATGTGAGAACTTATTGATGACAAGGGAATTTGTTTAAAGATAAGTAGACATTTTGAAATCATTGGAAATAATTTGGGGAAAACATGTTTTGAGAATTTTCGGAAAAATGAATATCAAGTAAAATGTTTAGAAAATAATGAAAGACTCCCAAAAAAATCCATTTTTTATAGACTTTAAACAGGTAAATTAAATGAAAATTTTAGTTTAACCGTCATTAATTTGATTAAGAAAGACCGGATCAAAACATAAACAAAAATAGCAATTCTTTAGGGGATTTAACGTTAGAATTATTCATGAACAATTAACACAAATGAATTACAAGTAAATAAAAGAAAGAGTTAAGATTTGGGCCCCTTTTTGGCCCCCTTGAAAGCTGTCCAGATTTGGACTATTTTGTGTCAATTTCAGCCCCTGTATAACAGCTGTATACCGACAGCTTCTTCCTTGCATTTTCAGGTATATACACTGTATATCTTGTGCATTGGCTTCCCATGTTTCCATATTTTCCTTGTATACAACTGTGTACTTGCTGGCTGCTGCTGCTCCTTATAACTTGGTGTGACGAAGTATCTCTTCTGTACACCAGCCTACTTAGGCTTGGTTCGAGGCTTGACTCGATAGAGATTGAGCTTGGCCCATCGGAATGCAAGGATGGAGTCCAAAATGGACTCGAATGGAGTTCATGCAAAGAAGACAATGATAAAAATTGATAGCATGATAAAGAAGTCGAGCCAAATAACATTACATCACAGTTTAGATCATAAATGTTGGATCAAGAAATCATCAAGTTCGAAAATTGGTAAGTGATATACGGCTAGGCAATAGTTGAACATGGAATCTATACTAGACTATAGTATTAATTCACAAGGCAGACTCTAAACCCTTTATTTGAACCATATACCAAACATATGGATTCCTAGAAAAAACACTTGTTGAACATTGAAGATTTGCTAAGCATGTTCATGTAAAATCAGTATAGGCTTAATAGCAATAATAAAATTTAGGCCAACTCATTCTTTGCAAAAAGAGAACAGATTGCACGGATTTTGAATTTTTCAACTCAAAACAAAACAATTTTGACAACACGAGTTTTAAAAGAAACAGTGCGGAAATAACATAGATTTTCCATGAAAAAAATCTAATCAATTAGTATACATGCTCGTGCTACATTCAAGATGAAGACGAAGTGCAATAAAATGAAGAATAATGCTTATTGGTCATTAACATTCAAAGCTTGAGCCTTCTCTCGTAATCTAACAAAACTGGATTATCATTAATCATACTACACTCTTGAGGACGGGAGGAAAATCAGCTCACGAAAGGGAGAAAAGAAATCAAAGCATGATGAGATAAGCTAATTATTCATCTTTCACATTTTGAACATGTAGGGATTTCAAAATCATGAGCCAAACTCCTACATTCTAAATCGGAAAAAGGATCACCGCCACCTTATAACAAGCATAGAAAAGAGACATTCTTACAAGCAGATTCTCTCACAACAAAACTTCATGCTTTGAACATAGCCTAAGAAAATGAAATTAAAGCTGAAAGAAATTGATTAAAACCATCCTAATCTAAACAGAACACACATAATATCAGATAGTAAGGAAATTACTAGAGAGGAGAATTACTCGAATTAAAACACACAAATCAACTGAAAACAGGAACATGATTATTATCAAACAAACAACAATCCTTAACACCACAAGAACAAAACAGCTAATCTACCAACAACAAGGTTCGATCATCAACTCAAACCAATACTCAACACATTTGAATCTCTACAGTCGGCTAAACACAATGAAAACTAGGAAAAATAAAACGAGAAGAAGGAGAAGTTTACCTTTTCCCGGGCAGCGAACGGTACTTCAAGTTGAAGAGGACGACTCCACCAACTTCAATTCGACTTTGAATTCTCTAGGTTTCAGAGTTAGAGAAAAAGACTCTCCAAAACTCTAAAACGCAAAGAGAATTCTTGAAAGAACTCCCGAAATCTTAGCCAAAAAATCCCAAGCTTCTTTTTGAGCCTTTGAGGGTTCTCTCAGCAATGAAATCGTTACCCAAATGAGAGGAATAGTGAGGGTATTTATAAGGCTGTGGTGAGCTGGACGAGTATGAATTCGTACTAGTTTCATCAAAATTGAACTTGGGTCCTCAAATTTGGAGAAAATCGACACTTCTAGGGAAACCTAGAAGCTTCGACGGTATGGGAGAAGCGTGCTCATCACGTGTAAATGTACGAATTGAGGAGAGAAAAGGGTGGCGCTAGGGTTTGTAGGTTGTTGTTGTTGAGAGAAGATGACGAGCAAAGGGTCATTTGGCCATCTGTTTAGTGAGATGAGGGAGAGAGGAGATAAGGGTGTATAAGGGTGTGGGTCGGATGGGTCAGGGGAATCGTGGAGTGGGCTGGTGGGTTGTTAGTTGGGCGAATTGTTGGCTGAAGCAAAGGGGTTATAAGATGAAGGATAGTTGTTTAAGATCTGAATGTGGCCATTCTTGAATTTAGGAGATAGTTAAATTAAAAATAATTTAGTGAAATTTGGCTACAATTGAAACAATTTCAAGAAATTTAGGCTAAAATCAAAATAGAGATAAGTTAATCGAAATCAATTGCCTGAGCCTCTTTAATTTAAACGAATTGAAATAGTTATTCTTGTTTAAAGCATAATTATTTCATTTAAAATTACGAAACTGATTATTCAATTAATCTCTAATTTTAAATCAATTTGGAGAAAAAATAAGTATTTTTAAATAGGATTTTCACACGAAATCTTTTTCTAAAATAATTTCTTAAGTAAACCTATATAGTTCCATGTAATTAAATACAAAAAGTATAATTCTTACTTAAAAACTATTATACAAATATATTTGGAAAATATTTTGCTTTTACAAAATAATTATTTCAAAATCGTTTAAAACTGAAAAAGCTCAAGATTAATTTGCGACGTGGAGGGTAAAAATTGGGTGTCAACATAGACTAAGGCTAACTTAATAAAATTACTGCAGTAAAATAAATTTGCATTCTAAAGCAGATATTCAACACTCCTCCTTGCTTTAGGAATTGCAAAATTTTGGTCTTCTGTCTTGGAATCTTCACCTTTGAAAATCGAAATTGACCTTGTGAATAATTGTGCAGATTCATCTTTGAACTTGTTGTGAACTTGATCAATATCTCCAAGTTTCAGCTTTTGATTATCAACAAATTCTAACTTTTGTTGATTTTCTGTTGGATTAAATAAGAAGTGTTTGCCTCTCATTTTAACTCGTAAAATCTCCTGCTTAGTGGAATCAAATATCCGACAATACTTATCTTCAAATAACAATTTAAATCCCTTTTTCATTAGCTGACCAACACTCAAATTTTTTTGATCAATATCAGGCACAGAAAGAACATCTGAAATAGTTTTTGTACCTGAACTTGATTTGAATTCAACACCTCCTTTTCCTTTTGCAGGAATATAATCACCATTTTTACTTCTGACTTTCTTATTTTACATAGACATGAACTCTTTAAAAAGATTTATGTCGTATGTCATGTGGTTTGTTCAACCACTGTCAATCATCCAAAAATCAGATTTTTTGATTGAAAAATAAGTTTTCACAAATAAGTGGTCTTCTTTTTCATTGGAGATTTGGGCATTTACTTCATATTTTTTAAATTTGCTTTTGCAAATCACAGCTTCATGACCAAGCTGATTGCATATCTTGCACTGTGCATGTTGCCTCTTTCAATACTTAAATGGAGGATGACCTTTTTTGCCACAGTGCTGACAAGGTGGGTAATTTTTTAAAAATCTACTCTTGCTTTGAGTTTTGTGGTTGGCTGTTAGTGCTCCTTCAACCATGCTATCTTGTCTCATAAGCCTCCTTTGCTCCTGTGCTTGAAAAGAATTTAACAATTCTGCCAAGGTAATTTTGGACAGATCTTGTGTGTTTTCCAAGATAGTTATATATGCTTCATATCTTTCGGGCACTGTTACAAGAATTTTTTCAACAATTCTTGAATCTTTAAATTCAGAACCTAGCAACCTTATCTTGTTAACAATGCCAAAGAATCTGTCCGAATATTCCTTAACTGTTTCGAACTCTTTCATTCTCTGCAACTCAAATTTCCTCATTAAATTCAATACCTTCATTCCTCGTATTCTTTCATCTCCAGCATATTCTTTCTTTAATAACCCCAAATTTCTTTTGGTGATGTGAGAGTCATAATTCTCGTGAAAATAGTTGTTGAAACAACAACAAACAAAGTTGCTTTCGCCTTGGACCTAATGGTTTTCTTTTCCTTGTGGCTCTTGATTTGAGCCACGGTGGGATTGTTTGGCAGTGAATTAATTTCATAATCCTCTTCCACAGCTTCTCAAAGATCAAGAGTCTCCAAGTATGTTTCCATTCTCACAGCCCATAGTTGATAATTTACACCATCAAAAATAGGAGGAGCCATTCGTGAAAAACTATTTTCAGACTCCATCCCTTCACTCACAGGTCCCTCAAGAAAATGGCTCTAGATACCAATTGTTGATTTTTGAAAGAAAAAAATGCAGGAAAAATACCAGAGGAAGAAAAGTTAACAAATAAAATTTTGTTGCAGTTAAGAGTATAATTTTATTAACTTGATAAAAGATTATTTAAAGACTAAAACTTAACCAAAAAATAGATAACTACTCCTATATTTCATAACTACATAACAAATAATAGAAATTAACTCCTAAATACTAGTTCTAACTAGTTGACTAAGTCTAATTTAATAAAATTACTGCAGTAAAATGAATATACATTCTAAAGCAGATAGTCAATACTTTCATATATGTGGTGAATGGCTTCACTGAGATTTTAGTTACCTCAGCTAATTTAACCAACCCCCCCCTCCTTTAACGGCAATGAATTTAAATATCAACTGTTCCTATATAACTTGTTAATTTTAAAGCAAAGAATTCTAAAGAACTTGTTACATTTAAAAAATAAAGTATTGATCATTTCCTTAGAGGTTTCCTGGTATGTGACTCACAGGATTCGTTTCAAAAAATTATATGTATTATTT
Source organism: Jaltomata sinuosa (assembly GCA_003996215.1). NCBI lineage: Eukaryota > Viridiplantae > Streptophyta > Magnoliopsida > Solanales > Solanaceae > Jaltomata > Jaltomata sinuosa. Next base: position 68,560 of record QJPP01001230.1, on the reverse strand, counting down.
TGTCTTTGATAACTTGTTTCTTTTCTGTTGCTTATACTTCAACTTTCTTTTTCTTGCAGATGTTTCATCTGATGCCAACACCACAAGGAAGCTTCTATGTGTTCAATGACATTTTTTGATTGAATTATGGCTGATATGCCCAAGATGAATGTTGACTCTTTAGTTCGGTCTATTCTAAGTTCTGGACTTTGGATGAAATTCAAGCTTCTTGAAATAGTGATATTGTGTCTCTCCATCATGTACTTGTTTTAGAAAATGATATGGTTAAATATTTTGAGTTGCTCCAGTTTCTGCTTTTTTGATGTTTACTCATTGGAGAATGGCAATTTATTTTGATGACATCAATCTATCTGTATTGAAGATGTTAAATATCAAAATATGAGTATAGTAAACAAATGACGCAGAAGTAGTAGTACGCTGCACAATGAATCCATGCTTTAACCAAACCAATATTTATACCTTATATTCATGCAGTTGACAAAGCTATTACATGTCTTGAAATACTAATGTAAAAACTGTAAGGAAAACGGCTAGTCTTCTTCATTGATGAAGTCAAAAGATGCCAACTCCATATGTGGAAGCTCCGGAACTTTTAGCTTTGGGAGAGACATAGCCTCAACTTGATGTTTAAGCTGCTTTGTAGAGTCATTTAGAACGCCTTCTCGACCATTTAATTTAACATGTGGAGGTCCCTTAATCCAGCTTGTAATCATACTACCAATGGATCTAAAGGGATGATTTAATCCATCTTTTATTTTCAAAATGAGAGAGACCTCGGATAGTAGCCATGTCAAGGTGAGGATAATCATGGCTGATAAAAGGCATTGAGTTATAAAATTCTGCTTCTGAATCTTCCTTAGCTCTTTTACAACCTCTTCTTCTTTTTCTCCCTCTTCTTCAGCTTTTTCTTCTAAGTTGGTTGATTCATTTATTTGATCAATTGGGATTTCTTCTTTCAGTGAATCCTGCTGTAAGGAATCAGTCTTTAATCCAAAAAAAAAGGACACAGACAAACATAAATTTGGGTAGTGAAAGAATGTGTGCTACTTTGATGATGATGACAACAAAAAGAAGATTGACCTTTCTAGCATTTTAGGAGTAGCTTTTGTCCTTGCGTGAATGCCACTACTTGTGACTATAATTACTTCCTTTTACTTGCCAAGTTATAACTGACAATTGAGAATTAAAAAAAGAAAAAGAAAAGGGAAGATGGACAAACTTACCTTGCTCATGTTGTTGATATCTAGCCTGATGGAGAATTTATATATGTACAGGTTAGCAAAAAAGAAAAGGGAAGATGATAGCAGGCAATAACAGACCAGCGAAATAAGGGGATCTAAGATTTGTTTAATCTCTTATTTTATGGGGTGTTAGTTGCTTCTAGTATTAATTGTATGATCGATCATTGACACACAAACACAAATAGTTTTAATTTTTAATTTTCAAAAAATAAATAATAGTTTCAAAATGACTGTAATCTGATATATGAATTTTACATGTTAATTTTAGCATAGTATACAAAAACACAAGTAGAAATTAAAGACAGAATCTCCGATATGAATATTATGATGAGATTTTTTATAACAATAAAATACCTGAGTTAGAAGTTGGGAGAGGAGTTGGTGGCGGTGGAGGAGTTCTTCTTCATCATCATCATCAACGGCAACGAAGCTGCCATCAAGAAGATGACATGTTTTGGATTGGAGTTGTTCTTGTTTAATTAATTGATCGATTATTTCTGTATGAGCTCCACTTTCTTCATCCTTTCCATTTCCATTTCTATTTCCAATTGCTTCTTTCAACTTTCAACCGACCCTAAAAGAGACGTGCATAGTGGCTCTGGCTCTGTCTGTGGGTCATACAAATACAATACAAATGGTTATACAGAGAGAGAGAGAGAGTCAACAGCTATCTCAATCCACTTCAGCTTTTGCCGTTAACATTAACCATTCATCCCTTCACACGTACCAATATTATTGCGCTACTTTACCTTTTTTTGGTTCCTTGCATAAATTTTAAAAAATAACTTTTGAGTATTGTTATCTAAAAGAAGATTGCAAAACTGCAACCAAACAAGTATACAAGTCATGTTGATATATATACTAGAGTCTAGATATGTGGTGCCCGTGCGAGGCACGGGCCTATGCCCAACACTGTTCTTTGTATTATGAGCACTTCACAAGATCTATTAAAAGAAATTCAATATCAAAACACTCAAAAAGAAGGTATTACTATCATGTTTACAACATATTAACACTTCGCAAGATTTTCTTATATTATGGAACAAAGTTCTACAAATATATTCAAAATATTATGAAAAGAATCCACCAAGTGATGAGTTGTTTGCAATAAATTTGGCTTCCAAAGACTGCTATGAACTTCTAGAGATGATGATTTTTTTCTCCAAGCTCTGAAAGATCAATCTGGCCGAGAGACCTAGGTAAGAGAAACATTTTATTCCTCCATGGGATCTCACTAAGCGGACACATGATACATGATATACTTTAGTGGCTTTAAATGGAACAAATCTGCAGAATAAACTCAGACATTGTAAAATAGAGTCTGAGAATACATGAACAATCAGGATGTATAGCCATCATTAAACCCACTTTCAATGTCGCATGCAATTTTGCATGCACATTCAACAGAGTTATGACATTGCTTCTTGCGTATGAACCACTAAAGAAATCAAATAATGCCTTTTTCCTACTTGTTCACAACCTCGTGTATGAAACACTAAAGCAACCCAATAATATATTTCACCTGCCTGTTAACAAGCTGGACAAAACAGTTAGTTTTATAGTAGTTCTCAATATTTGTGGAGCCATGAAACTAAAAGACGGTTCAAAAGATACATATATGTCACACTTGATACCTATCAGTCTGATGAAGTTACTTCTTCTTCTCATTCTCATTTTCTTATTCTGGATTTAAATATAACTAAGTCAATAAAGTGATTAACAGTTTACAACCTTTAAGAGACATAGGAAACCATGTGAAAATGGAATGTCATTTTCACTGTTACATGTGATACGTAATTTAGGGTAATATATATTATGAAGATGTCATCTCTCTTTTGGAACTAATAATTTGCAAATAGAATAAGCAATAAGCCCACAAATGCACATTGTTATACATTAACAATTAAGTCAATAATCATGTGCAAGTAAAAGAGCCAATAACTAAGAGATAGAATCAAATCAAATCATTAGCTTTTCTACCAAACAAAAGCTTGATAGCCACAAACTATTAGATGCTAATCACAGAACTTTTCACGCTCCAAATGCAGGCTCCCTAGAAAGTTAAAAAGAATTAAAAGAGCAACGGAAGGTAACAGAAGGTAGCAACCTCTAATCTTCACAGTAAAACTAATGCAACAAAGGATAAGCATTTTGTAAAGGTAAAATTCCCTCAGTCGATACTTTCAATCGAAAGAACGAAGATTAAAGCATAAAGCATACCTCAAAGTGTTGATATTGTGGCTGACAATTCAAGTTGAAAGTAATAGTCATCCTTTCATAAATATTCCACTTGCAGGGCTTTCTCCTATGATATCTGCAGTTCTCGTATTTCTTATCTGTTTTGCAGCATTAGCAAGCTGAGAGAATATGTAGTGCACCATCACAAAATTGTGGATAACTCAACTTTTATTCAGATGGGAGTGTGGAGTTTTTGAGGTTTTTTAAGTGTACCATATGAGTATTATAAGATGAGACAATCTCTACTGCACAATATATAGGGAAGACATTAGAAGAGCTTATACTGAAAATCGACAATACATATAAAAGATAAGCAGTGGACAGTCACTCTTGCTTCAAAGCTCGAAAAGGAATTTACGAAGCTTTCCACAATCTGACAAACCTAAAACAACGCCATAGAAAATAATAGCTTTAGATGCAAAAAATCTTTTTTTAACTACCATGAATTCCTGTTGTCCTCAGGCCTTAATCGTGATCGCAAGGTCCCTTCATGCGACCACGATAAAAGACTTATGGACCTGGTACCTTTGTTCTTCATGATCGCAAAGTCCCTCTTCGCGACCGCCTTGTAGTCCTTGTTTCCTTACTCTACGCGATTGTGAGATACGTCCTCGCAACCGCAATGAAGCCTTTACCCTCTTATTCTTTGCAACTGCATGGGTAGTCCACACGATCGCGATGTTCTAGCTAGCGTGGTCATTGCGACCGTGTGGGATCCCTTTGCAATCGTGATGAAGGACCCCTGGGCAGTATATAAGTTTCTCCCTTCATTTTCTTCACCCAAAAACTATAAACCTCCATTGATATAAGCTCCAAGCTACATCTCCCTCAGTGTAACTTCAATTCTTGGTGCTAGGGTGTGTTTTCCTTGCCCGTGAATGTTTCTCCATCACAATTGTAAGTTTTTATTCGTTTAATCTCCATTAAATTCAGCTCTTTGATTCTTTAATTGTTACTTTAGTTGGTAGGCTATTTTGAGCCTTTTCCTTGGCTAATTTCTTCCAATAATCTGAGCATGCTCTCACGAGAGTATGGTGGTCATTATGTGCTCTTTCGTGTCCAGGTTTGGGTTGTGAGGCCCACGGGCTCACCAGTGAGTCAAATTTCGACCCAACTATAATTATAGCATTATAGGTATCGTTTGTCTTGTTTTAACGCGTGGAATATTATTTTGATAGTGTGTTCGTGATTTGGGCTTTCTCGGAGCATTTCGAGCTTGGACGATATCGTTTCCGCAGCTAGTCATCGGACAACAAGTAGGTTATGGTTTTCCCTACTTAGATTCTGCGTATATAGGCTATAACGGCATTAATTAGAATCCTTGGGTTGGTTTTCTAGGTTGATACCCTCAGACCTTGTTCGCCTTTTCTGTCATTTATTTTATGCGTTGTTTGTAGTATTTGTGGTAGTGTTGTAATATTACCTTTGTAGCCTCGTGTGGCCTTTGTTTATGCCTCTGGACCATAGACAGTGGGATATGTAGGGATGTTCGCGAGGCTCGGACATCATGATATTACTTTAAGCTGGATATCTGTGTTGTAGAGCTGATTGTGCCTATGCAGTTGTGAGCCATTGGGCTAATCTATTGTTTGTGAGCATATCATTCATGCAAAGGATTTTTTTGCTTGTTCTCCTACTATTTTTGCTTTGGGCCTACTATAAATGATTTTCTAAACTTTGCATTGCCCCGAGGGCCCATTTTCAGTAAAATAATTATGAAAGGGTTTTGGAGCTGATTTTTATAAAACCTCTTGGAGTTGAGAGGATATTACGATGATTTTATCACCAGCTTTCACACTAATACTAGACTCTACTGTGCCGGAGTGCTAGACATGTTTTTCTATGTATTTAGACCCGGATATTCTCTGGGCACCCTTTATAAGGGTTATTGAGACTTGGTTACTGATTTAGACTCTGATACACTTCGGGCTCCCTTTGATGAGATTTTTGAGATCACTACTACTATTTTAGACCTGATTTGCTTCTGAGCACGTACTAAGAGGTTCTGATTCTTTGAGATTGCATGATCATTATTGTATATGGTTGTGGACCTTCATAGGACCTACCGATCTAGGACCTGAGGCTACGAGCCTAGTGTGTCGGAGGAGGGGTATACGGTGAGTTGAGATATAGGGGGTATGTCCCACCATAGGTCCTCTTACTGGGCCTACGGGCACCGGGGGAGGTGCATACATGGGTTACTATCACCAGTTCCCTAATATCACATCATCATGCTTATCGTATTCAGATTCCACCCTTGTTTGTTGTTTGCTCAGTGTATGCTCTGATAGTATGGGATGCCATAGGGTTTGTTTTCACTTGATTGTGTTCCTCGATTGTATGGGCGGCCATTGGGACTATAGGTAGATTATATTACTCTTGTCATTTTATAGAGCTTGTTATAGCCTTTGGTTCTTGGTGGATTAGTGATTTTAGCCTGTTGAGGCTTCGGCTATTGGACTGTGATTATTGAGGGGCTAGTGGGTCCAATATTGTTGAGGCACTGTTTATGTGGCCTTCTGAGCGGTTTTGGGTTATTGAATTTTATTCTTTATCGTGGTTTTTATTAGTGGATCTTGGTTCTTTGTGGCTTAGTTATTCCATCCTAGGGTTGCACTTCTGATATTGTTTTATGTCTATGCTTATCTTGAAGTTGGGTTTTAGTAAGATTGTGTTAAGTAAATTGCTTCTAGCTTGAGTATGTTTAATTGACTCCCTTCCTTCTGTTGTCAACTTGAAGGTACCGGTATACCGCCCTTCTCCTTAAACTCTCTCTTTATATATATTGTTATTGCAAGGACTCCAGGTGCGTTCTTCCTTCTTTCACCCAAATTTCTACTGGTTTTCAACTAAACAGTAGAAAATTATCCCAGGTGCTCGGTTCGACCGAGGCTAAAATCATCTCAAGTAGTAAGAAAACTCAACTAGCACCCCGGCCTTATCGAGTCTAGCATTAATAGTAAAACTGGTGATAGAAATTAAAATTTAACTTTCTCTACCCCAAGAAGATCCACCAGTTAAATCAAACCATTTCCCAATTCATTTTCATCGAAAATGGGTCCCCGAGGCCATGCAAAGTTTAGAAACAATTTCAGTAGGCCCGAAGCCAAAACCATAGTAAAACATGGATAAATTCTCTTTTATATGCATGGAAATGAATGATCAACACAAATAGCCGCCCAGCAGCTCACAATCAACCTATCGGACCTGCACAGACCCACATCTACTCAGCAAGCATAACCAGCCTAGAAGGATATTTCTATGTCTGGGACTCACGGACACTCCCAATAACCCACCTTCTATGTTCCAGAGTCAATACAAGGCCACACAGGACCACAAGGGTGATAATATCGTCTATGACAAATACTACAAACAACGAAGGAAAGAAATGAATTGAGCATGAAGGAGCGGTCAAGGTCTGTGGTACCAAACTAACAAACCCAACCCAAGGATGCCCATTAATACAATTTTATCCTATATATGCGGAGTCTAGAGGAGTTAGACCGTAACCTACCTGTCGTCCGACGACAAGCTCGAACCTCTCCGAAAAAAGCTCCAAAACGAAATCAAACTCGAACTCGGACTTGTACAACTTGACGTAGATAATCGATTTTCTTTCGGTGATCAGATAAATTGTCAAAATATTTCTCCTACCAATTCACTTTTCAAAGTGATAAAATAAAATTTGTGTTTTAGGAATCTGTTGATTTCAATACCTACAGAAATGTATATAGGTAGCTTGTATTTGTAAGAAAAAATAATGGGTACTAGCTATTGATATAACATATATATATGAGCAGCAATTTCCATAGGATTATATAAATATAGTCAACAAGTGGCATCATAGCAATCTTTGAGTACTTGTTATCCCCTCCACCACCATCCACGTAAAGTGGAGATGCTCCCACTTCCTCCACCTCCACGTGTAGTGGAGGTGGTTACACTACCATTATTCCCATTTTATTTCTTAAGTATTCGGGTATTGCGTAGGTTCGTGATAAAATAAATATAACTTTTTAAATATATCATAATAAATAGAAAATTAATACAAATAAAACCTACTATATTATAATAATAATTTTCAACAAAACTAAGTTTACTATCTCCATTAAAATATTAATAATTTATAAAACTCTTGTAAGATAAATATATAGACACAAATATATTATAACAAAAGTCTTTTCTCATAAATATTTAAAACATTTTTAGAAAAAAAATAAAACTTTTTTACCAAATTCTAATCTAAATCAAATATTTTCAAGTATGCGCGATGTTAATAAAATACTCAAATTTAGGCTCACAAGCCTTTGATACGGAATGAAGGTTAAGGTCATACGACACCTCGAATTAGGATCGACCTGCCCACAAGGTCAGTTGAGGTCATATGATCACAAATTACTATCGCACGATTTCGATAACTCAACTCCTAAGAATCAACTCTAAAACAGGAGAACGACCATAAAGACCAAACGAACGGCCAGAGCACTGAACCATCGGTCCCAGCAAGACATGAATGACTTGGGGCCGCTACAAGAAGGCTCTAAAAGTACAAAAAAAGGCTCAAACGCAAAAATGATCGGAAGGGTCATTATATAATCCACTACTAAAAAGGACTTTCGTCCTCGAAAGTCAAGGACATGGAAGTATCTGAAGGCTCAAATAGATACGGATACTGAGCCCGCATATCTCTCTCGATCTCCCAGGTAGCCTCCTCAACTGGACGGTGCCTCCTTTGAATCTTAACAACCGAGATCTCCCGAGACCTCAATCTCCTGACATCTCTGGACAAAATAGCTACCGGCTCCTCAAAAAAGGTTAAACTCTCATCCAACTGAAATGAATCCCACTGCAACACATGAGACTCATCTGGAACATACCGGTGCAATATCAATACATGAAATACGGGATGTATAGCTGAAAACATCGGAGGCAAGGCTAACTAATAGGCAACACTACCAACCCTCTGAAGAATCTCAAACGGTCCAACGTACTTAGGGCTAAGCTTTCCCCGCCTACCAAATCTCATCACACCCTTCATGGGTGATACACGGAGAAACACCAAGTCACCAACACTAAACTCCAAGGCACAAAGCCTACGTTCAACATAACTCTTTTGCCTGCTCTGAGCTGCCCAAAGTCTGTCCTGAATCACTCGGACTCGGTCTAAGGAATCTCAAAGCAAATCTATATTCTGTGGCCTAGACTCGAAACCATTAAACCAACCAACCGGCAATCGGCAATGCCTACCATACAAAGCCTCGAAAGGTGCCATGCCAGTACTCGAATGAAAACTATTATTATAAGCAAACTCTGCCAAAGGCACAAACGGATACCAAGAACCTCCAAAGTCAAGAACACAGGCCCGAAGCATGTCCTCCAGGACCTCAATGGTCCTCTCGGATTGGCCATCTGTCTGAGGGTGGAAAGCAGTACTAAGCTGAACCTCTGTACCCAAATCTCGCTGAATAGCCCTCCAGAACTGAGATGTGAACTGAGTGTCACGGTCTGAAATGATAGAAGTTGGGACCCCATGCAACCGAATAATCTCACGAAGGTAGAACTGAGCTAACCTCTCTGCACTGTAAGAAGTCTGAACCGGCAAGAAATGCGCTGACTTAGTCAGCCTATCAACAAACACCCAGATAGAATCAAACCTCTGAGAAGTACGAGGCAAACCAATAATGAAGTCCATAGTAATCCCTTCCCACTTCCACTCAGGGATGGGAAGTCGCTGCATCAAGCCACTCGTTCTCATGTGCTCAAACTTAACCTGCTGACAGTTCAACCACCGAGATACAAACTCCACCCCGTCCTGCTTCATACCACTCCACCAGTAAAGTTATCTCAAATCTTTGTACATTTTGGCTGCGCCAGGATGGATAGAATACCTAGAACAATGTACCTCACGAAGAATCAACTGAATTAAATCACCAACCCTCGGAACACAAAAATGGCTATCAAACCTCAGAACCCCATCTGAATCTAGAGTAGCCTGACTGGACTCACCCCGAATAACCTGATCACGAAGGTCACACAATCGTGGATTCTCAAACTGACGGCTTTGAGTCTGATCAATCAAAGTAGAACGAACCTCGACACTGGCGAGAACTCTGCTAGGATTCGACAAGTTAAGCCTAACCAAACAGTTAGCCAAGGACTAGATGTCCAAGGCAAACGGTCGCTCTGAAACTGAAAGAGAAGCTAGGTTACCCATACACACCGCCTTTCGACTCAAGGCATCCGCTACCACATTTTCCTTTGCCAGATGATATAGAATAGTGAAGTCATAGTCCTTCAATAGCTCGACCCATCTCCTCTGCCTCAAGGTCAGATCTCGATAACTCATGATATACTGAAGACTACGGTGATCAGTGAAGATCTCACAGTGAACTCCATATAGGTAATGCCTCCAGATCTTGAGTGCAAAAACTACCACCGCCAACTCTAAGTCGTGAGTGGGGTAGTTGCACTCGTGAACCTTCAGCTACCTCAACGCATATGCTATCACTCGACCCTACTGCATCAACTAAGACCAACCCTAGAAGCATCATAATACACGGAGAATCTCTGACCCTCAACCGACAAAGTCAAAACTGGAGTTGAAGTCAATAAAGCCTTAAGCCTCTGAAAGCTATCCTTGCACTGATTCGACCACTGAAATGGGACATCCTTCCTATTCAGCATAGTCAAAGGTGCTGCCATGGAAGAAAATCCCTGAACGAACCGTCTGTAGTAACCTGCTAACCCAACAAAGTTGCGGACCTCTGTAGCAGTAGTAGGTCTAGGCCAATCACAAACTGCCGAAATCTTTCCCGGATCAACCCTAGTCCCATCCTTAGACACCACGTGCCCTAGGAATGCAACTAACTCAAGCCAAAACTCGCACTTTGAGAACTTAGCATAAAGCCGATGATCTTTCAAAGTCTGGAGTATAATCCTCAAGTGTTGCTCATGCTCATCTCTACTCTGCGAGTATACCAAGATGTCATCTATCAAACCTATCACAAATGAGTCCAAATACGGGCCAAGCACCCTGTGCATCAAGTTCATAAAGGTTGCGGGTGTATTAGTCAATCCAAAAGACATCACCAGGAACTCATAATGGCCATAACGTGTCCTGAATGCTGTCTTAGGGATGTCTTCCACCCTAATCCTCAACTGATGGTAGACGGACCTCAAATCAATCTTTGAAAATACGGTTGAACCCTGAAGCTGATCAAACAAGTCATCAATCCTCGGCATCGGATACCTATTCTTCACTGTCACCCTATTCAGCTGTCGATAATCAATACACATCCGCATCGACCCATCTTTCTTCTTCACAAAAAGAACAGGAGCACCCCAAGGCGACACCCTCGGTCTAATAAACCCCTTAGCTGACAGATCTTGGAGCTGCTCCTTAAGCTCTCTCAACTCTGCAAGAGCCATATGGTAAGGAGAAATAGAAATGGGCCTGGTGCCCGGCTCTAACTCAATAGCGAAATCAATATCTCTCTCAGGTGGAAGGCCTGGCAGGTTGGTAGGAAACACATCTAGGAAGTCTCTAACCACAGGAACAGACTCAAGAGATGAAGGGTCAGCACTAGCATCTCAGACATATGCTAGATAAGCTAAACGCCTACGGGAAATCAACTTCCTAGCTCGAAGACAAGAGATGATCCCAGACTGTGCATGGCTGACAGAACCCTGCCACACAACCGGGATACACCAGGCATGGCTATGGTAACGGTCTTGGCATAATAATCCAAAACTGCACGGTGAGGGGATAACCAGTCCATGCCTAGTATCACATCAAAATCTAGCATATCAAGGATCGTCAAATCACCCCAAGTCTCTGAATCACCAACAGATATCATACAAGATCTCACAATCCGATCCACTGCTAAAGAATCTCCTACTGGGGCCAAAACAGAAACATGTACATATAACGGCTCACTAGCCAACCCCAAGCAAGGCAAATAGTAGGGAGAAATATACGAGCAAGTGGATCCAGGATCAAATAAAGCATAAGCTAGTCGACGGCATACAAAAATCATACCTATGATCACAGCATCCGAAGCCTCTGCCTCTAGTCTCCTAGGGACCGCATAAAATTGACAACGACCATTACCTGACCGACCACCATCCCTACCACCTATCCTACCCTACTAGGAACCACCTCTAGCCTGACCACCACCTCTTCTAACCGGTGGATGGACTGCACGGATAGGCTAAGCCGTCTGAGCAGCTGGCTGAACTGCACCCGCTGAGGGCAATCTCTAGCATAGTGCCTAATAACTCCACATTCATAGCAAGACCCTGACGGCCTAAACTGTCAAAATGACCCAGCTAAACCCGTGTGGCCACCATAGCCTGATGCCCCAGAAACTGAACCCCTCGAAGTCTGACCACTATAACCCTGCTGGCTACTCTGTCCCTGCTCAAACTGAGAACTACCAGAAGCCTGAACTGATCGACCAAACTGACCCTGGTGCTGATGTGGCTGATAACCTCAGCCTCACTGGCCTAAACCTCTACTACCATGATGAGAACCATTGTAGCTACCCTAATGTCGAGGTCTCTTATCTCTGGCCCCGGAGTCATGATGATGCAAATCCTCTACAGTACAGGCATAGTCCGCAATAGCCTAGAAAGACCGACCACTAGAAACCAATATGTTTATTGGCTCTCTAAACTCCTTTCGTAGCCCCCAAACAAACCTACAGACTCTGTCAGGCTCGGAAGGCATAATCGTAGCCCCCGCCTGATGTTGACTCTCTCGTATGAACCATCCGCGGGAGAATGAACTAGAATAAATGGGATTTCAGGAAACCATCAAGGATAAGACGCATGATATGGAGGCAATAAGAGAATAGTATTTCCTAAGATGCCACTGTAGCCTCTAGAAGATTGAGTACGGATGTCTCCTTCCCGATCCGCAAGACTCTAATAGACATTGACTCCTATATCGATGACACCGGTGAACCTAGGCTTTGATACCAAGTTGTCACGACCTGATTTCTTGGTCATGATGACACCTACAATCGCCCAGTAGGTGAACCAATTCTCGTAGCCCAGAACGGTTAGTAATGGGCTACTAACTAACCAACAAGCAGAAGAATACATAAAATAGGTAGAAGTAAGGGATGCATAAGATAAAGGAAAGAACAACAGGTGTCTATACAAGCGCTAAAACCAACTCAAGACCTGGTATCATAGTATATAGCCGAATCTACATGTCAAAAGTATGAAAGGATCCAAAATAATATATACATAAATGTCTCCGAGTGGTAATAGAGTACATAAAGCAAAAGAAAAACTAAAGCTAAGCTCCGGTCACCAAGAGCTCACCCTCGGTCTGGAATATCACAAAATAACACCTCGCACAAGTCTCCATGAGCTAACGACAATGGCTCACACTAGGATCTACACCAGAGGATACAGTGTGTAGGGTGAGCACCAAATGCGAAGCATAAGGTACCCAGTAGGTATCATAGGCCGACTGGGCACATATAAGATAAAAGAGTAATAACAGACAGAATAGAAACAAGTAGTCACAGAAATCAACAAAAAAGCACACAGGAACTAGCCCAGAGGGAAGACAACAGAATAACATATAAGTCTAGAAAGTATAATATATACCCACAGGCACAGGTGATGGTAAGAAAATACGCACCTGGGATCCTTGCAATAATAGTATATACATAATAAGTTCTAGAAATGGACGGTATACCGGTAACCTCAAGTATAAGAAAAAGAGAGCGAAGAGTAGAGATAGACATGCTTGAGAAAACAGAAATCAAAGATCAAACTAACCATATCAATCTCAAATCAAGAAACCAACAACCTAGCCGCAGCAGGGAACAATTTTGTAAATAAACAACAAGAGTCTACCTACATTCTCCCAGCCGCTCATACAACCGAGGAACACAAACAAGTGAAAACAAACCCTTCGGCATCCCATACTACCGGAGCGTACAATCAACAAATAGCAAACAAGGGTGGAGCCTCAAACAATGAATGATATGATGCATGAAGATTTCAGCTGAAATGGTATCTCTGTATGTACCCCCTCCGGTGCCGATCGAGCCCAGCAGGTAGGTTCCATGGAAGGACACTGCCCATATACCTCTACTCTGTCGTATACCCTCCCTTCGGCACACGCATCCCGAAGCCCCAGGACCAGAGCGGCAAGGTCCATGGAGGTCCCGGACCCCATACTAAAACTCAGTATCGAAATCTACAATCCGAAAGCAAGTTCGGGTTCAAGATAGAGACCCAGTCTCGAATATGCATGCCCAGACCTTGTCCAGGACTAAAGTAGTATAAAATACCTCAAAACCCCCTCCAAGGGTGCCCGGGCGTAACCGGGTCTAAACAGTAGAAAATCATCCCAGGTGCTCGGTCCGACCGAGGCTAAAATCATCTCAAGTAGTAAGAAAACTCAACTAGCACCCCGACCCTGCTGAGTCTAGCATTAATATTAAAACTGGTGATAGAAATCAAAATTTAACTTTCTCTACCCCAAGATGATCCACCAGTTAAATCAAACCATTTCCCAATTCATTTCCATCGAAAATGGGCCCCCGAGGCCATGCAAAGTTTTGAAACAATTCCAGTAGGCCCGAAGTCAAAACCATAGTAAAACATGGATAAATCATCTTTTATATGCATGGAAATAAATGATCAACACAAATAGCCGCCCAGCAGCTCACAATCAACCTATCGTCCCTACACAGACTCACATCTACTCAGCAAGCATAACCAGCCTAGAAGGATATTTCTATGTCCGGGACTCGCAGACACTCCCAATAACCCACCTTCTATGTTCCAGAGTCAATACAAGGCCATACAGGACCACAAGGGTGATAATATCGTCTATAACAAATACTACAAACATCGAAGGAAAGAAACGAATTGAGCATGAAGGAGCGGTCAAGGTCTGTGGTACCAACCTAACAAACTCAACCCAAGGATGCCCATTAATACAATTTTATCTTATATATGCGGAGTCTAGAGGAGTTAGACTGTAAACTACCTGTCGTCCGACGACAAGCTCGAACCTCTCCAAAAAAAGCTCTGAAACGAAATCAAACTCAAACTCGAACTTGAACAACTTGATATAGATAATCGATTTTCTTTCGAAGATCAGATAAATTGTCAAAATATTTCTCCTACCAATTCACTTTTCAAAGTGATAAAATAAAATTTGTATTTTAGGAATCTGTTGATTTCAATACCTACAGATATGTATATAGGTAGCTTGTATTTGTAAGGGAAACTAATGGGTACTAGCTATTGATATAACATATATATATGAGCAGCAATTTCTATAGGATTATATAAATATAGCCAACAAGTGGCATCATAGCAATCTTTGAGGACTTGTTGTCCCCTCCACCACCATCCACGTAAAGTGGAGATGCTCCCACTTCCTCCACCTCCACTACACGTGGAGGTGGCTACACTACCATTATTCCCATTCCGCTTCTTAAGTATTCTGGTATTGCGTAGGTTTGTGGTAAAATAAATATAACTTTTTAAATATATCATAATAAATAGAAAATTAATACAAATAAAACTTACTATATTATAATCATAATTTTCAATAAAACTAAGTTTACTGTCTCCGTTAAAATATTAATAATTTATAAAACTCTTGTAAGATAAATACATACACACAAATATATTATAAAAAAAATATTTTCTCGTAAATATTTAAAACATTTTTAGAAAAAAATTAAAACTTTTTTACCAAATTCTAATCTAAATCAAATATTTTCAAGTACGCGCGATGTTAATAAAATACTCAAATTTAGGCTCGCAAGCCTTTGATACGGAATGAAGGTTAAGGTCATACGACACCTCGAATCAGGATCGACCTGCCCACAATGTCAGTTGAGGTCATATGATCGCAAATTACTATCGCACGATTTCGATAACTCAACTCCTAAGAATCAGCTCTAAAACAGGAGAACGACCATAAAGACCAAACGAACGGTCAGGGCACTGAACCATTGGTCCCAGCAAGACATGAATGACTTGAGGCCGCTACAGGAAGGCTCTAACAGTACAAAAAAAGGCGCAAACGTGAAAATGACCGGAAGGGTCATTATAGCATTATTCGGATTAAACCGAAAAAACAAACCAAATCAAATCGAATTTTAATTTGGATTGGTTCTTTTGGATTTTTGGTTTGGTTTCGGATTAAGAATTTACTTTTTTTGGTTTTTTGGTTTGGTTTCGAATTTAGAAAAATAATCCTAATAATACTCTAATAAAAAACTAAAAAGGCAATCATGATTTAGTTTATATTTTATGTTTGGACATCTATTGATATACTTTTTAGGTATTGTGTTGAATATTTTATTCGTGACTTATATTAGAAAGTATATTCAATTTATTCAATATTATTACTTCTCCTTGTATATATATTTTTTTTTCAAAATACAAATATAACTTTGATTATGTTATTAATTATTAACATAACCGAATAGCCGAACCGAAAAAAATCAAACCGAATAGAGAAAAATCAAACCAAATCAAATTTATTTTGGCTCGAATTGGGTTACAAAATTGAAAACCAAAAAATTGAAATCGAATAATACAAAACCAAATCGAAAAACCGAATGCACACCCCTATTTATAATAATTTAGGACATTTTAGTAAACTTACCAAACACTAAAAATATTATTAAACCACAGTGAACGATACGGTCTATCCAAACATTGTATTTATAATACAGTACAGTACCATAACATACAGTAACTAGGGGCGAATTTACCTTAATCCGATGACACGACACTGCTTCGTCGAATTGTTTTACTAGATATACATATAAGATAATAAATAAAATGAAAATATATGTTAAAGGATTTAAAGTGACACTGCTTCTATACAAAATGTTCGCTGGCCTAGTGGTTAAGGATCAGTTTCCTTTGGGTGAGGTCCCAAGTTCGAACTCGCTCGCGGCCTCTTATTTTTCTTAAACTTTAATTTTATAGTCTGTAGGCAATTATCCATATATAATTAATAAGAGGATAGTTTCCCTAGGATGTTGCCAAGTAGTTGTTTAAGATTTTGACACGTGTAATATTTTAGGACAATATAGTTAAATTAGTTAATAGTTAGTTAGTAATTTTTTTATTTTTTTTACAGATTTTAAAAGGATTAAAATAATTTTATCTCTTCATTTTTTTAAATATTTTTTAAAAATTTATAATTCTACATCATAATTAAGATACATTACAAAAATAATAAAGATTATATTTTAATTCTAATACACTTAATAGAGTAAAACTTCTACACACTATTTTTCTACATCAAAAAGACATTTATTACATTTACTTTATTTTGTTTAATGTGTTTACTATTAAAAATAATTTAATTCTTTTAAACGGAAAATTCGTAAATACTATCTTAATTTTTTTAATTTACTATTTACATTTTTTTTAAGAAAATCTATATATTTTTAATGTGAGAACAATCCTAAACATTTTGAATTTTGAATACTCCCTCAAATCAGTTCTCCTATTATTTCTCCCACTATTGCTCCAATTCAATTCACGTGCAATTGTAAATGTTGCACACTAATTTTCCTTTTTTATTTTCTTTATTTTAAATTACTTTTAAAACATAGTAAAAGCATTTTCTTTTACGGGTTTTACAAATAACGAGAACTTTTTTAAAAAAAAATTGGGAACACTAATTTTCTTTTTTATTTTCTTTATCTGAAATTACTCTTAAAACATAGTAACAACATTTTCTTTTACAATTTTAGCAAATAATCAGATTTTTTTTAAAAAAAAATTGGGAAATAAAAATAAACAATAATAATCTATTCTATTTTTAATATTAATAATATAAATTAACATAAAATAGGAGAGAAAAAAATTCTCTACCAAGTGTAAGCACTTGAAAAATCTACATTAAAAATATTTTTAAAAATAAATAAATAAATAACCTGCAAAATCAGAAAAATAATGAGCAGAAGTTGAGTTTGAAAATATTTCAATTTTATTTTTAAAAAAAAACTGTAAAGACTTTATTCATTACCCATGAATTAAGGAACCAAGTTAAAGGTGAAATTGGAGTTTGAAATTATTTTAAATTTAAAAAAAAAACTGCCAAATAAAGGCGTTCATCCAATTCATTCAATATCCACGAATTAAGAAAACGGTTAAAAAATTATTTAAAAATAAAGTCTTTCAATCTATTGATCTAATTACCCTCCAACTGCAACAGACTTCTCTACAAACTCTCCTTTTCCCTATTTTTTTTCTATTTTTTTGCAAAACGTGATTGAGTTTTGGCATTCTATAATGTTTGATTTCATTCCTTTATAGGTTATTCATTTATATTCTTGATTTCGCTTCTCCAATTCTCTTTGTAGTTGTGTTTTATATTTTCTTAATTCAATATTAATGATTTTGGATGTAATTTTTGTGATTATTTTTTCAAAGTTTTCATCATTTTCATTTTTTGCTTTTCATAATATCTATATCGCATGACTTTAAGTTACATATGTATATAAAAAAAAAATTGCGTATTATTTAACATGACTTTCATATGCATGCAGGATAGAATAATTGATGTTGACATGAAAAAACTTTGCCTATATACTTTCACTTATATTGACTAAGTGAGACCAGATAAAGTAACAATATTTTTAATAACAATATTAATTTATATTCTTGATTTCGCTTCTCCATTTCTCTTTGCAGTTGTGTTTTATATTTTTTAGTTCAATAATAATAATTTTGGATGTGATTTTTATGATTATCTTTTCAAGTTTTCATGACTTTCATTTTTTGCTTTTCATAATGTCTACATCACATGCAGTTAAGTTGCATATGTATATAAAATAAATTTGCGTATTATCTAATATGATTTTCATATGCATGCAGGATAGAAAAACTAATATTGATATGAAAAAGATTTGCCTATATACTTTCACTTATATTGACTAAGTGAGACCAGGTAAAGTAATAATATTTTTAATAATAATATTATGTTTCATTATCATTTAAAATTTAAAAAAATTGTTGTTAATATTATCACTTTATAACCTTTTTGTAATCTGATGATAATGACATGTATATATTTTTTGTTATAGTGCTGCATTCATGTTGACATTGAAGTACCTATAAATAAAGTAAAAATGTTATATTTATGTAAAAAATTATAAAAAGTAAAAAAAATGCATAATACCATGTACATTATTATTTAAGTACGTAAAATTGAAAATTAGGATAATATTACGAAGAATTTTGAAAAGGAAAAGAATTTAATATTGAATTTTTGAAGTTTTACATTCAAGAAAATCTAATTACCGAATTGATTCATATGGATAAATTATAGATGGTTAAGGTAATTTATTTTTCGCAACTTTTGCCATTTTTAAAAATAAATTTGTAACCCAATCAAAAATTATAAAATATTATATCTTCTGAAATATTTGATAATTGATTACATTTATATTTTAATTACTCAAAAGAATGAATGAACTGAAAAGTAAATGAATCATTATAATTGAAACATGAAGAAGGAAGCAAGAGATAAAAAGGGACATAAAAGTGAGGAAGTGGGAAAAAGCAAAGTGTTTTCTGCTGCTGATGTTGAATATTATGACTAAATTTTAAAAAATACATAAAAAATTTAATTATAAAAAATAAAAATGATAAGAAAGTTAGATGTATTTTTTTTAAGAAAAGTGAATAGCTAGAAGTGGTTACAATTATATTTCTATCAAATCTGGCTAAGAGATAACTGCACATACGATTTTAAATAATATTTACGTAAGTTAAAATATTAATTCAACACATATTGATTTTCCAAATTTCAGTTCAACAAATACATATAGATTATATATAAACGAATATCAAACATGAAGATTAAAAATGTGAAATTCAAATTCAAATTAAAGAGTCGTATTTATTTTCTAAAATTAGTATGAAACATTATACACATTACATTTTAATATATACTCAACTTTTTTATTTTTGTTTAATTTTCTCTGTTCATTTTTATAGTTTTCAATTTCTTACATCAAATTTTATGGTTTTGCAGGATAATGGACTGCACTTTTGAACTTAATATAATCTTTATAGAGTTTAAATTCAAGACAACTACTTCAGTATTATACTTTCACTTTATTAATGTTAAGATTTTTACAAACACATTCTGATGTAAAATGTCTATTACTCAAAATAAACTCATCAATGACATATCAATGAAAGTTGAATATTTGAGTTGTAAAACTATAAATCAGATCGCACAACTTAATTTTCACAAAGTATTTTTTTTTTTTTGAGAAATAGTTGATCAATCTTTTTGTTTTGAATTTTCAATTAAATATTGTCTAAATATTCATATAAAAATCAAGTTTAAATTGACTTATTATATAAAGCAAGAAATAATAAAATTAGAATAATATATTTCAAAAATTAAATATTAAATTTAGATGAATTTGTTTTATAATTGGGTAAATCAAATTGATCAAAATTAAAACTCATAAACACACGTACATGATTTACACCACCTAAAAAATGGCTCCTTATTTATAGTAACTAAATACAATTTTTAATCTCCTTTTTCAGTTTATTTTTAAAATTTTTTGTAATATGAATAAGAAGAGTAAAGGACATCTCAAATGAATCACAAACACATATGTACACATTTTACACCACAAAAAAAGGGCTCCTTATTTGTAGCAACAAAAATTAAGCTTTATCTTCTTTTTCACTTTATTTTAAATATTGTATCTATTATATGCACTAATTATATACATTGATAATGTATGAATTTTAACACCAACAACGTGCCTTAACCAGTAAGTATAAATTTTCTTTTTGTCGCATTTTTAGGTTATCAAATTAAAAGTCACTTAATATAGTTGAAATAGTGAATAATACAGTAAAAATTATAAGAAACAAAAAGTTATTTGATGATTGTATAATTAATTATCCTTAACATTATAATAATTTTATTATTGGGCATATTCCTTGAGAAATAAAATTATGGTTGAAATATAAAATATAATATGATCAAATAAATTAAATTATAATTTTTTAAGCAATTCTAATTTTTTGCATATGGTTCATATAAGTTTGTTTTTATTATCTGTCTGCGCTTTTTTTTTTGAAATAATCCACGCATCGCGCGGGCATGTACACTAATTTTTATTTTTAAAAAATTATGTTGTAATTGTATCTAAATTTTATATTAAGCAAATTTTTTTATAAAATTCATTAAATGGGGTCTCAAATTTTGGAGGCAAAAAACAAAGACTTCATAAACCTCTCCCTTGAGTCACTCTTGTCCTTTAAATGGTGACACCTCTTATGAAATTTTTTGTGTACGTCACTGATAGTACCGTACCATACATTATAAAATCATAGGTAACAACCATCCAAAACAGAGTGTTAGGGGTAATGGATTTCTAAATTATTTTTGGGTATTTAAGTTAATTTGGGAATTCCGTCCAAATTGGAGGTAGAAGTAAATTTTTTGCTGACGGGCAGGGCTAAATATAGCCGGATAGTATGACAAAAGATAAAGTTAGCTATTAAACAAAAATAGAAGAGTAAATTTGACCATTTTTCCATAAATAAAAGTAATAGAAAAGAAAAGAAAAAATTATGTGTATGAAAAAAGTTTAAATTAAGGGGAAAAAAAATTAAGAAGGCAAAGAAAAATAAAAAAAATTATATTTTTTTGAGAAAATTTTAGATACAAGAAAAAGAAAAAGATTTTTTTTTACGTGCATTGACTTATTTTAAATACAAGACAAAAAAAATAAGAAGAAAATTATTTTTTTAAAAAAAACATATATACATATGGCAGCACGTGTATATCATCACAACTAATTGAATTGGGTTATGCCTCCACGTCAGCATAGAAGGTACAAAAAAATACAGAATTTTTTTTAGGGGTAATAGAACCCTCCTGTATAGTTAAGATGTGTTGCTGAAATTTCACCTTTAGTTTAGAAAAATAATTATGTCTTTTCCCTATTCTTTCCTAACACCAAATTCAATTATATCAGCGTATTCATTATAATATTCATGCGCATGTTCATCCAAATCAAATTCCATCTCGAGTTTTATGAACACATTGCATCCATTTTGAGACTCACTAGATCTAATCTCCATAAATCTAAAATGCAAAGAATATAAACAAGACAAAAAATGAGTAATCTTAAAGTTAAAAGAAATGTAATTTTGAAATTTTAGAAAATTGATTATAAAACAAGTTCGAATAATGAATCACAGTAGAAACTAAATTCTAACTCTGCCCTTATTTTAAACTAGTTTCGACATTTTTTTTAAAAAAAGAAAAAAGAAAAAAGAAGAGGGATAGAAGAGGAGCAAAGAGGCATAGGGAGTTGAAGTCAAAAATATTTAAGCTGTTTTATAAGCTATCTGTGTCATCGGGCTATACTAGTAAATTAGTACTTAATTATTTATTTGTATAGTATATGTCTCTTTCATATTTTTTATTATATAAAAGAGTGAAGAGTGGGACAACCAATGATAAAATTAGCATTTCATAAAAAATTTAGAATATTCTTTTTTATGATATAGCTCTAAAAGTTGATCATAAATTCATATGACAAAATAATCAAGCATTTTTTTCTAAATGGCAAATGTGTCATAATAATGTGACATAATTCCACATTTTTTAAGCATAATTTCTTAAAAATACTTTGTATATTAATAATTAATCTATTTTATAGAGATATTACTCTCGTGTAAATTTTTATATTTTTTATGGTGTAATATTTTTTAATTTTATTATATTACAATAAAAATACCTAAAAAAAATATATAAAAATTAATTTTTATTTGCACAATAATACTGACTTTTATAAGTCTAAAGGTAATTATAAAGTATGATTTGTTAAATTAAAAAATTAATTTAAGTAATAATTTTTTATTATTTTGTATTAGGATACCATAATATACATGCTTAATTAACATGATAACTTATTCTCAGTTTTACTCCTATATATTATAAATATAAATAAAGTAATTTTTTTTTTACTATCAGGTCCTATAAAAATAACTATAAGCAATCTTTTTATAAAATAGGTGATTCATAAAGTTTTAAAATAAGTAAATTTACACATTACAATAAATAAATGAAATTGATAGTGTCAAATTTCATTACACTAATAATGTATTTGACACAAACTCATTTAAATATTATTGCTTGTACTCCATTTTTCTATGAGCTATTGTCAAATATTAGTACATTATCTTTTCTAATTTTTATGTTATTTCATAATGAAAATTAATATATGATATTCCTATATAAACAAAAATAGTTCTTATCTTCTTAAAATATATTATATTATTTACTTTTACTTATAATATTAGGTAAAGAAGATTATTCATTTCTTAAATAAAAATATTTATAATACATATAATTTATGTAGAATTATATTCAAATGTATTATCTTATCACCAGTTAATGTCATTTAATTAAAATGAGCTATATAAAATATAATTTTAATAACTTTATTGAATTATTATAATTTCTATCACATTAATCTTTGTTAATGCCATTTCATCTTTATATATGAGATTGTACATCGTATCATATATTTAAGTTTTCTTTGAAGCTTTTTTTGTTATAATACTAAAGGGTTATTTGGTATGGTAGGTCAGATAGATAAAGTTATTACATGAGATTAGTTATTTCATCAGATTAGTTATTCCATCATATATATGGGATAACTTATTCCATCATTGTAGTACAAATAATAGGATAAATAATTTGGAAATTGACTAATACTTCTAACCAAATGCAGAATAGAATAATCTTACATTTTATCCCGAGATTAATATCCCTTATCCCTCATACCAAATGACCTCTCAAATGTTCTATTAGTTAATTTGTAGTATATAAGACTGTTCGCAACAAAATTTTATTAAATATAAATCCGTGAGAAATTCGGATTATATTAAATTCAAAATATATTAGTCCAAATAAATATTACGGGTTAATATAATTGAATTAATTAATTGAGTCCAACAAATATGGATTTAATTAAAGTCCAATTTTTATTGGGCTAGTTCATTAATTTGGGCTACAAATAAAGAGCTCACTTTGCTAAGCCCAAAATGTCATCTTATTCTAGAGGTCCAATTTGGTGCCACGTGTCAAATGACATGGCATACCAAGTCAAGTGAAGGAGCCAATAGGATCATGCCATGTGTCAAAATGATGCAGCATGCCAAGCCAAATTAATGACCAATGAAAACACGCCACGTGTACAAGTGACATGTTCCGACCAATCAAATATGGTCACATCACTTCAATCTGATTGACCGGAAAGAGTTGATACTTACCATAACTCTTCTCTCCTACAACTATAAATAGGGGTCCTCCATAATTCAAAGAAGACACCAGAATTCTAACAAGAAGCCAGAGAGAGCTCGTGGATCAAACACAACAAATTCCTTTACAAGCTACAAGTTCAAGAATTCAACATTCAAGCTCATACAACTCAAAATCAAGACCACCAGATTCAAGATCAAGCTCAAAATCCCTTGGATTCAAGTACAAGTCAAGATCAAATTCATAAAATTCACAATTCAAGATCAATTCCACCAAATTCAAGATCAAGCTAGACGGCCTTGAATTTACATACTTGGAAAGACGAATCAGAGGATTAATAGAGATTGTAACACTCATATATTCAAATCAAATACTACCATTGTTGCGATATTTTCGGTCCTGATTATTATTTTCTGTGACTCAAATTTTATTGTCTACAAATTCTGGCACGCCCAGTGGGACAATCTCTACCTCTCATCTCAACTTTTCAATCATCAAAGTTCAAGAACATCGAAATGGCTTCCAAGAAGATCGACTCCAATTCAACTTCCTCCAAGGCTGCTGACTCCAAGTTCTCTGCTGAAGTGGAAAGCATCCTCGGCATTACCTTTGGAAGCTTCGGACCTGTTACGAGGAGCAAGGCAAGCATGTTGGGACAACAAACACTCCAAGTGTCGTCCGCGTCAACTCATTCGGATCTTTATCTACAAAAGGAGCAAGATCCTCCACCGATGCATCAAGAGGAGGAAGCAACCTTGCTGAGAGGATTAAGAAGACTTTGGCTCAACTCGATCTCTCTAGATCCAAGAACTCTGCCACAAAGAAAGATGATAATTCAACTGATGGATCCTCTCCCCGTGGTATGAGCACACCAAAGATCAACTTAGGTGATAGCCCATGCTACTCTCCAACAACTCCAATGATCATACAAGTAATGGTGACTGATGCTTCATCAATGGAGGAACAACTTGCAAGATTGACAAAGATGATTGAAGGATTGACCAAGCATGTGCACAATCAGGAGTCCCGAATCGACAAGTTGATGGAAAAGATGGATGGATTGATGGATGCAGAATCTTGCCATGCACCTGGAAAGGCTCATGAAGTTCAAGAAATTGAAACTCGTGCAAAACAAGCACCACAAACTAAGGAACTTCTAGTTTCTTCCAAGGGGATGATCCCACTTGATCACTTGAAGGAGTTCATCGAAGGGACCATCAAGGACAAATATGAAGTTTTTACCAAGTCTTCTCTCATGTACGCCAAGTCATACACTGCAAGGATTGACAGCCTCAAGATGCCTGCCGGTTATCAGCCCCCCAAGTTTCAACAATTTGAGGGCAAAGGAAATCCAAAGCAACATGTTTCACACTTCATTGAAACATGTAACAATGCTGGAACCTACGGAGACTATCTTGTCAAGCAGTTCGTCCGCTCCTTAAAGGGAAATGCCTTTGACTGGTACACGGATCTCGAGCCAAACTCTATCGATAGTTGGGGGCAACTGGAGCATGAGTTCCTCAATCGCTTTTATAGCACAAGGCATATGATGAGCATGGTGGAACTCACAAACACTTTCCAAAGGGAGAATGAACCAGTTATCGATTTCATCAATCGATGGAGGAATGCTAGCCTGAACTGCAAAGAAAGACTCAGCGAAGCATCTGGAATAGAAATGTGCATCCAAGGAATGCATTGGGAGATTCTCTACATCTTACAAGGAATCAAGCCAAAAACTTTTGAAGATCTAGCTACCTGTGCTCACGATATGGAGACGAACATGTCATCTGCCGGAAAAGATGTGGTGCCCGTTCACGACCCTCGCAAAGGAAAAGGCAAACAAGAACCCCGGAGATGGAGCAAGTTTGTCCCCAAAAATGACAACAAAGAATCCATGAATGTCAATGTATATCCTGTGAAATTCACCACAAAGGTGAGCAAGAAGCAAAGCGTGAAGACGACTTCTTCTCAAGGACGTCCAAATCAGAAGTTGACTTTGAAGGAGATGCAAGAAAGGGAATACCTCGATTCTGATGTTCCTGAAATCTTTGATGAACTTCTCGAGCTAAATTTCATTGATCTACTAGAGATAAAGTGGCCCGAGGAAGCTGGAAGAACTGATGACCCAAACTATTGCAAGTATCATAGGATTGTGGGTCACCCTTTGGAGAAATATTTCGTCTTCAAGGACAAAATCATGCAACTAGCCAATGAGAAGAAGATTATTCTTGACGATGAGAAAGCCAGTTCTCATCAAGTCTTTATTGTATTTGGCTCGCTTGATCCAGTCTAAATATGCAGCTTAGAAGAGCATGAAGAAGAACCATCGAAGCAGGATAAGCCTCAAATCGATAGAGATGATGATGAAGGTGGGATTCTGGTGACCAGGCAGAGATGCAATAAGGCAAATTCGCGAAAAGAGTCATCTGAGCAACCAACTAAAAGGAGGATGGTGAGAAAAATAAATATGCAGAAAAGAGTAGAGCATACGAAGAGGGAAAAAGTGGAGGTGCATCACCACCAGAAACCACGACATCCGGTGACTTTGGAAGAATTCTTACCGAGTTGGTTTCAAGACAATATCGAGGTGTCATGTTTTAATACTGACGAATAATAAGCAAAGGGTGAAAGTCCATCGATGGTGCCTCCTTCATCTTCCAAAGAGCATACTGAACTTTCTTCCCAAGAAGTACATGCATGCGATACAAAAATCACATTCACAGATAATGATCTTCTACTTGGTGAAACACCACACAACCGTCCTTTATATATGGTAGGCCATGTGCTAGAGAAGAGGATAAATAGAATCTTGATAGATGAAGATCTGGAGATAATATTCTGCCTATTCGCACAATGAAGGAGCTTGGCATCACGACTGAAAAACTCATTGAAAGCCATTTGATGATCCAAGGGTTCAATCAAGGGGGTCAAAGGGCCATAGGTTCTATCAGCTTAGATATCCACATAGGAGATTTGAAATCGAGTGCGTGGATGCATGTGATCGATGCGAAGACTTCATATAACATATTGCTTGGCAGACCTTGGGTGCATGAGAGCAAAATTATCGCAGCCTCCTACTATCAATGTTTGAAGTATCTCAAAGGTGGAATTGAAAGGAAGATAATTGCTGATGACAAGCCATTCACTGAAGCTAAGTCACACTTCGCTGATGCAAAGTTCTACTTGAAGAGTCACATTGTGAAGGATGCAAAAATTGACGATGTTAAATCGACTAAGTGTGATGAACTTGCAATCAAAAGAGATGATGTGGCTGTGGGAAAGGTCAAAGTTGGTGGTAACAAACCTCACTCCATTCCAAGTAAATGAAGCATTGTGGTCCAGAAGAAGAAGGCAACTCTT
This sequence comes from Jaltomata sinuosa, assembly GCA_003996215.1. Taxonomy (NCBI): domain Eukaryota; kingdom Viridiplantae; phylum Streptophyta; class Magnoliopsida; order Solanales; family Solanaceae; genus Jaltomata; species Jaltomata sinuosa. The sequence goes on along the minus strand of QJPP01001230.1, from coordinate 41,398 downwards.
ATTCTTCGCTATGTTTCGAAGGTAAAAAAAGAGGAAGGTCAATCATCTGACGTCCAAGGAAGTGCACTGAAGGGACTAACTCTTCCTATCAAGAAAATTGAGGCGATAAACTTGTCATCAAAGTCTCTTGGAGAGTTCGGTTCTCAAAGTCCACCACAAGATATGATACTCCCTACAAAGCGTACAAGTGAAGGTTTTGATCCAAATGCTTATAGGTTATTTGCGAAGGCTGGATATAAACCTAATGAAATGTCAAAGTTAGGGAAACTTCCATCAGATGCTACTACCAGGCAATCACGTGAAGGCTTAGGGTACAAGCAGCCACCGCCAGTTCGCATCTCCAAAAGAAGGGCAAGTAGCAACTACATCACTGTGGAAGATGAGTCTGTCGCTTCCAACAAAAGGCCTTCTGTCTTTGATAGACTTGGAAAATCAACCCCAAGAACTTCTGTGTTCGAAAGGTTAGGTGCATTAAAGAAGAATAACAAGCTGGGGAGAGACTCTCAACGCTTGATAACGCTTGCTTCACCTAGAGTCCAAAGGGATTTCCAAAGTTTGATCCCTTCTAGGATGAGGCGACAGACGAAACTTGTGGTTTCATGTGAGGAGACACTAAAAGCAAGAATTCATACTGTGGTTCATACCAAGGAGCGTGAGGAGGATGAATAAAGTGTAGGCTCTTCATATCACATTACTGTTCAAAGTGAGCAAGATACCTCATCTCAAAAGAAGATTAACGAGAAGATGATGGATATTGCCTGGTGTCATCACATATCTGTCAATGATGGTGATCCTCAAGAGGATGAAGATACTGGAGATGCTCCGTCGGAACTAGAAGAAGGAGTGAAGACCATAATATATCCCTTGAAAGAAGTTAATCTTAGCACCCAAAAAGAACCAAGGCCAACCTACCTAAGCGCTTTTCTCGAAGCTGATAAAGAAACCGCTTATATAGATATACCTAAGGAATACATGGATGTATTTGCTTAGAGTTACAAAAATATGTATGGCTTGGATCCCAAAGTGGCAGTTCATCAGTTGGCACTTGGCAGTCAAGAATGGTGCTCGTCCTGTTAAGCAGGCCCAAAGACGTTTCAGACCAGACTTGGTTCCGTTGATCGAGAGTGAAGTTAAAAAACTCATTGAAGCTGGCTATATTCGGGAAGTAAAGTATCCCACATAGATTTCAAGTATTGTCCCCATGCGGAAGAAGAATGGCCAAATTCGAGTTTGTGTTTACTTTAGGGATCTCAACCATACATGTCCTAAGGATGAATTTCCACTCCCTATACCAGAGTTGATGATTGATGCTACCACAGGTTATGAGGCGATGTCTTTCATGGATGTTTCATCCGGTTATAACCAAATTTGTATGGACCCAAAGGATGAAGAGCTCACCGCATTTCGTACACCTAAAGGTATTTATTGCTATAAAGTGATGCCTTTTAGTCTGAAGAACGCTGGTGCCATATATCAAAGAGCTATGCAAAATATCTTTGATGACTTGCTCCATAAGAATGTTGAATGTTATATTAATGATCTTGTGGTGAAGTCAAGGAAGAGGAGTGACCACTTGAAAGACTTGAGAATGGTGTTCAAATTGCTCTGAAGATATCAGCTCATAATGAATCCGTTAAAATGTGCCTTTGGAGTTACTTCAGGAAAGTTCCTTGGCTTCGTTGTGCGGCATCGAGGAATTGAGATTGATCAAGCTAAAGTGGATGTAATCTTAAAGATGCCTGAGCCTCAAAATATCCATGAGTTAAAAAGCCTTCAAGGGAAACTAGCTTACCTGAGGAGGTTCATCTCGAATTTAGCCAGAAGATGTCAACCATTCAGCCATCTCATGAAGAAGGGTGCTCCTTTCAGGTGGGACCAAGCTTGTAGTAACGCCTTTGAAAGTTTCAAGTCATATTTGATGAAGCCTCCAGTTTTTGCGGCTCCTATACCTGGAAAACCATTGATACTCTACATTGTGGCTCAAGAAAGGTCAATTAGAGCACTATTGGCCTAAGAAAATAGTGAAGGCAAAGAAAACTCTCTTTATTACCTGAGCAGAATGATGACACCAAATGAGCTGAAGTATTCGCTAATTGAAAAGTTGTGTTTGGCGTTAGTCTTCTCAATCCAAAAGATGAAGCACTACTTTCAAGCTCATGTTGTTCATCTTGTATCTAGAGCAAATCCCATCAAGTTTGTGATGTCAAAACCAGTCCTCAGCGATCGACTTGCTAGGTGGTACCTTCAATTTCAACAGTTTGAGATTGTGTACATTGATGTGCCGCCATTTTATGGCACTTTCGACTCCTTTTAACTAAGAACAATCGTATGTTTTCAAGCAACCGTCATCGTTTGTGATGTGTTTATGGTGTATTTTCAGGAAATGGAGACAAACATGGAAACGGAAGGAAATACGAGAAAAAGAGCATTCTGGATAAGAGTGACGGCCTGAGTGACGGCCCGTCACACATGTGACGGTCCATCACAGTGACCGTCAAGTGAAGGCAGTGGACTGCCTAAGGGTGACGGTCCAGGCGACGGTCCGTCAAGCCAGTGACGGTCCGTCAGCCTGGCCGTCACACCTGGGCAGTCCGCGACGCAGAATTCGAGCGTTTTTGGGATTTGTTTCCTAGACTCCTATAAATACCCTATGTTAGGTTTATTTTATTTACCAAGCTTTTTACAATAGTTCTCCCAATAGTTTTAGGAGAGATTTAGTCGAATTGGAGAGCAAGAAACACATTTTTCTATTTCTTGAATTCGTGTTCTTGATTTGTTCTTGGGATCTTTGTTTTCTTGTTCTTGGAATAATTGAAGATTGTTTTCACTATATTGTAAGGATCTCTTTTCTTTATTATGAATATGACTTTCTTCTATTCTTCTACAAGCATGATTAACTAAACCTCCCACAACTAGGGTTGTGGGAGCCATGGCTAAAGTAGCAATATAGATTTCGGGTAGCGACGGGTTCAATATATATGTTGTCACGTTGTTAATCATTCATTATTTAACGTTTTCTAGTGGTTGCAAACATTAGAACATGCCTAGGTTTAATTTGCTTGAGTAAAGAGATTAAAACCGGGAAACATGATTAACGACGAGGATTCGAGACTACCAACTCTCGTCTTATGATTAATGCTGTAACTAGATTAATCTACTTGATGTTTAGGATTGAAATCTAAAAGCACAGCTTTTCAAGTTCGAGAGAATAGAAAAGTAAATTTGTCTATTTGGTTGAGAAACGTTTAGACGATACAATTAATTCAATCACATCGTGACACGCATATAGAAAGAACCCAGTTAAGCCTAGAATCGACATTGTTACCAACGCCATGGTAAACACTTCCCTAGTTCATTCTCCTACTGATTATTCTCATAAATTATTGTTTGTTTTGTTTACACATTGTTCACACAAAACCCCCCCTTTATATACCGGAAACTATTGACCATTAGTCGACTGATTCACTAACGACTTAGCTTTCACCATATTCTCTGTGGGATCGACCCCAACCTTTGTTGGGTTCTATATTTGACAACGATCGGTTATGCTTCTTAATTGGAGTGGTACTTTGAGCGTTATCAAATTTTGGCGCCGTTGCCGGGGAATACGGTTGATTATTAAGTCCGGTGTGTTTATTTGGCTCTTAGTCATACTTTCCTGCTTTTACGTTTATTTGTTGTTTTTGTTTTTGACAGGGTACAGAGTTGTGCATGCCAAGTACCCGGCGCTCGGGTGAATCAACATTACCTTACGATCCCGAGCTTGCTAGAACATTAAGGCGGAATATGGCCGCACAACAAGAGGCAGCAAGGCTCGCTGCAGAACCGCAGGCCCACCAAAATCTGAATGCTGGTGGTCTGCAGGACGATGTTATGCTGAATGATGAGGATATCGACTTGGATGGAGTAGGCGCTACAGGCGCCATTGCTCTTCCACTACTAGCGCCCGGAGCCAAGTTCAACATCACAAGCACGATGATCCAGCTGTTGAACTTGAGAGGAGTGTTCCGTGGTACCGCTGGGGATGATCCAAACCAGCACCTGATGAATTTCGTGGGCATCTGCAAGTGGTCCGAGTTGCCTGGAGTAAGTCAGACGGCAATCAGGCTCAGGTTGTTTCCGTTGTCTCTGTCTGATGAGGCAGCGTTGTGGTTGACAGAGCTGACCCCCGACTCTATCGCAACTTGGGGAGAGTTGAGAGGAGCTTTCCTAGAAAGGTTCTTTCCTCCCTCTCGGATGATATAGTTGAGGGACGAGATTAGCAACTTCAGGCAGCAACCTCACGAAGCATTGCACGAGACCTGGTTGCGATTCAAAAAGAAGATAACACAATTCCCGAACCATCAGTTGACCGATAACTTTTTGATGCAGACGTTCTACCGGGCACTGAATTCGGCTACGAAGCCGACGTTAGACAACGCAGCAGGTGGTGCATTCATGGGTCTCACTTTTGTTGAGGCCACAACTACTTTGGACAGGCTCACCAAAACCAACAGGGCCTGGCATACACGGGATTCAGAGGTAGCAGCTAGCACTTACGCAGTTGGTATGTCAGCTGAGCAGCGCAGAAAAGACGAGGAGCTCGACCAAGACATGGCGCATCTGAAAACGCAGTTGGACCTACTGACCAAGCACTTGTTCTCAGGAGGTATGGAGAAGGTACAAGTTGTGGGTTCCCAAGGTAGAGCAACAGAGTTAGAGACTGAGGAGGCGAATTACTTGGGGGGTTTCCAGGCCAATGGCCAAGGAAACCAAGGTCGGACCTATCAGAAGGACAACTACTATGAGAAAGCTGGCTACAATCGCGATCAAGGAAACTGGAGGAATAACACCGATAGAGGTGGGTTGTATGTACCACCTGGTAATCGGGATAAAGCTAGCAACGAAGGCAGGGACTTCCAAGCTAGAGAACATGATGGCGAAGATGCTGCTGAAGGTAGAATCGACTGACTCTGGGGTAAAGGAGATAAGGACTGAGTTATCGGCCATGAGTCAAATAGTGGAGGCACATTCCACTTCGATCAAGCAATTAGAGCAGCAAGTGGGGCAAATCTCGGCATCTCTGAACCAAAGGAAGACAGGTACATTGCCAAGCGATACTACTCATCCGAGGAATGACGCGAGTTGTATGGCGATCACCACAAGAAGCGGAAAAATATTACCGGAATCACATCCGGTAATTCAGACCTAAGAGGGTGAGATCGTGGACAACAAGGAAGTCGAGGAGGTTACTTTAGAGCCCGTGGAGAAAAGCAAGGAAGCTGAAAAGCTTCCAACTATGATGCCTCGACCACCACCTCCTTTCCCACAACGCCTGAAGAAGAAAGCGGAAGATGGTAAGTTCCTGAATTTCCTGACCATGCTCAAGCAAATATCAATAAACATCCCATTGGTGGAAGCGCTTGAGCAAATGCCCGGTTATGCCAAGTTCATGAAGGACTTGATTACAAAGAAGAGGTCAGTAAGTTTTGAACCGGAAGACAACCTCCACCACTGCAGTGCGATTTCCTCAAGATCGTTAGTAGACAAAAAGGAAGATCCAGGTGCGTTTACTGTTCCCTGTACTATTGGGAAACTCGGCTTCGGAAGAGCCTTGTGTGATCTTAGTGCTAGCATCAACCTGATGCCGCTAGCGGTCTATAAACAATTGGGTTTGGGAGCTCCTAAACCAACATCCATGAGAGTGTTGATGGCTGACCATTCGGTAAAGCGGCCCGTGGGAATATTGTCTGATGTGCTAGTAAAGATCGATAAGCTTATCTTCCCAGCTGACTTTGTGATCTTGGATTGCGAAGTGGATTTTGAAGTTCCCATAATCTTGGGACGACCATTGCTAGCCACGGCAAGAGTGTTGGTTGACATGGAAAGAAACGAACTGACCTTCAGACTAAACAATGAAGCTGTCAAGTTCGATGTGTCTAAATTGATGAAGCAACCAAGTGACATGAGGGTGGTCGCGGTCGTCAATGTTATTGAGGAAGCTCCCACGGATGTGCATCTCGAGGAGAAGGGTTTGGTCGAGACTCTAGCTGTTGTGAGAAGGATGGTGCGAGAAGGGAAACATGTAGAGGAAGGCGGTGAAAATAGATCAAAGAAACAAAAACACCGCAAGAGAATCTGCAAAGAAAAAGCGAAGAAGTTGTCGCGACTAGCTGCGGAGCCAATGAAAGAAGAAGCTGAAACGCAACATGAGGTTGTCGCGTGCACACACTCCATCGATTTCTCCTATTTTGGAGACCCTGGCGGTCTCCAACATCATTCTAGAATCTGAGTCCTATTGACTTCACAGGTATTCCGTTCTCTCACAGTTTTTAGCTTTCATATGGATGCATTGGGGACAATGCATGAGTCTAAGTTGAGGGTGTGGAGAAACCTGTGAGTCACCACCGAGGGTTTTTGTTGCCGTGTTTCTTTTCCCTCCGGTGTGCTATCTAGTAGAACCGGCATGTTTAGGTTGTTATTGTAAATTTTGTTAGTTGTTTTCTTGTGTCTAGAGCAAAGCATCATGGCATTTTCTTGACTAAAACGAGGCCCCTTTAAAAAAAAAAATCTGGTTTTGTACTTATGTTGAAATGATTGACTGTTTGGATCCTTGAATGTCATTGTGTGAGTATGATTAGAATGAGTATGCTTAAGCCGAGCGGTTGTTTGATAGTTGGTAGCGATATAGTTTCTTGGTGCCAAGAGTGTGTGAGATTATTGTTATAAATTCTTACTCTGTGCATGCATCTAGAACTTGCCCGGTCTATTTTGTTAAGTTCGAAGTTTGGTTGCTTAGGAAAGGATCACAGGCCCTTTTTGTATGCAGTCCACTTAACCTATAAGACCGACCAAATGCAAATAATCCCTTTTTGATCCCTGTTTGAGCCATAATTAACCTTGTTCTTTCAATGACCTGTCACCATTCCTGTTTAACTTTGAATCCCTATTTTGGCCCTGGTCCTTCCTTGGACATCATGCACCTCAACTCAGGCAATCAGCCTAAGTTGAGGGTGGCTACTATAGAGGTAAACCCTGTTTTGGCCCTGGTCCTCCCTTGGACATTGTGCACCTCAATACAGGCAATCAACCTAAGTTGAGGGTGGCTACTACAGAGGTGAATGATAAGAAAAAGAGGATGAAGAAGATTGGTTGGGAATAGAATGAAAATTCGGGTGTGTGCCTAAGAAAAGAAAAGAAAAATAAAAAGAGATGAAAAAGATCGAAAAAGTAATAAAAAGAATGGTCAAAATAAAGAGGTCGCACCTGTAGCTAGAGAGAAGGAAATAAAAAGGTGAATAAGGATGGACAAAAAGTTATGTGGTAATAAGACGTCGGTGGTTCCAAGGAGGGCTTAGTCACTAACCCCTAAATGTATCCTACCTGCACCTGAAGCCTCATTACAAGCCTAAACAAGTCCTGTAGTGATCCTGAGCGGCTTTCTGAAGAACTGAAATAGAATAGTAAGGGCAAGCCTATGGTATCGCATGTGCATTGTTTGAAATCATTTGTGAGTGTGAGCGCTTACCTGGTCCCAAATCTTGTGTGTGAGATTTCGTTGTGGTGAGGGCACCAAGATTTCTGTATTGTCTATTGATTGTTAGGATAGTTATGCGTGTGTATGCATAATGTTCTATCATATCGGAATGACATGTTTGGATCCTTGCAAGTTAGTGTTTCATACATTTGTGTGCTGCGAGGGAGCTTAATTTAAAATTGAATAAGATGTTGAATGCCCATGAGTTGCTAGAGACACGAGTTTGTTTTCTTAGTTGAGTCGTCGTGTGTTTTTCTTTTTATGTTATGTTGCTTGAGGACAAGCGAACGTCTAAGTTGAGGGTGTTGATGTGCCGCCATTTTACGGCACTTTCGACTCCTTTTAACTAAGAACAATCGTACGTTTTCAAGCAACCGTCGTCGTTTGTGATGTGTTTATGGTGTATTTTCAGGAAATGGAGACAAACATGGAAACGGAAGGAAATACGAGAAAAAGAGCATTCTGGATAAGAGTGACGGCCTGAGTGACGGCCCGTCACACATGTGACGGTCCATCACAGTGACCGTCAAGTGAAGGCAGTGGACTGCCTAAGGGTGACGGTCCAGGCGACGGTCCGTCAAGCCAGTGACGGTCCGTCAGCCTGGCCGTCACACCTGGGCAGTCCGCGACGCAGAATTCGAGCGTTTTTGGGATTTGTTTCCTAGACTCCTATAAATACCCTATGTTAGGTTTATTTTATTTACCAAGCTTTTTACAATAGTTCTCCCAATAGTTTTAGGAGAGATTTAGTCGAATTGGAGAGCAAGAAACACATTTTTCTATTTCTTGAATTCGTGTTCTTGATTTGTTCTTGGGATCTTTGTTTTCTTGTTCTTGGAATAATTGAAGATTGTTTTCACTATATTGTAAGGATCTCTTTTCTTTATTATAAATATGACTTTCTTCTATTCTTCTACAAGCATGATTAACTAAACCTCCCACAACTAGGGTTGTGGGAGCCATGGCTAAAATAGTGATATAGATTCCGGGTAGCGACGGGTTCAATATATATGTTGTCACGTTGTTAATTATTCATTATTTAACGTTCTCTAGTGGTTGCAAATATTAGAACATGGCTAGGTTTAATTTGCTTGAGTAAAGAGATTAAAACCGGGAGCCTTGATTAACGACGAGGATTCGAGACTACCAACTCTCGTCTTATGATTAATGCTGTAACTAGATTAATCTACTTGATGTTTAGGATTGAAATCTAAAAGCACACCTTTTCAAGTTCGAGAGAATTGAAAAGTAAATTCGTCTATTTGGTTGAGAAACGTTTAGACGATACAATTAATTCAATCACATCGTGACACGCATATAGAAAGAACCCAGTTAAGCCTAGAATCGACATTGTTACCAACGCCATGGTAAACACTTCCCTAGTTCATTCTCCTACTGATTATTCTCATAAATTATTGTTTGTTTTGTTTACACATTGTTCACACAAAACCCCCCCTTTATTTACCGGAAACTATTGACCATTAATCGACTGATTCACTAACGACTTAACTTTCACCATATTCTCTGTGGGATCGACCCCAACCTTTGTTGGGTTCTATATTTGACAACGATCGCTTACGCTTCTTAATTGGAGTGGTACTTTGAGCATTATCATACATCCCTCAAAAAGCTATAAAGGGACAAGCATTAGCAGACTTCTTGGCAGATCACCCGATACCTGATGATTGGGAGCTAATTGATGAACTTCCTGATGAGGATGCAATGATTATTGAAGTTCAACCTCCGTGAAAGATGTACTTTAATGGTGCGGTGCATCGAGGTGGAGCTGGTGCAGGCGTGGTGTTTGTCACTCCACAAAGAAAAGTTCTCCCATACTCCTTTACTCTGACACAATGTTGCTGAATATCAGGCGTTAATACTTGGACTTGAAATGGTTGTCGACATGAAGCAACTGCAATTGCAAGTCTTTGGTGACTCTCAGCTGGTGCTCAATCAACTCTTGGGAAGTTATGAGGTCAAAAAGCCCGAGCTACGCCCATATCATGGTTACACTCAGAATTTGATAGGATGTCTTGGAGATGTGAGGCTTCAACAAGTACCAAGGAAGGAGAATAAGAAGGCTGACACCTTGGCTGCTCTAGCTTCAAATCTAACACTTCTAGATCAGACACAAATTACTATCTGCCAAAAATGGGTAGTACCACCACCAAATAAGGATGAACATGCAGAAGATGTGATTGAGCATCTCGTCGTTTTTTCTGAAGCCGTGAAGGAAGATTGGAGACAACCTATCATTGACTACTTGTGTTATGGTATACTCCCGGAAGATCTAAGGAGAAGAACTGACATCCGTTGTCGTGCACCTCGCTTCCTTTACTACAAACACACATTGTATAGAAGATCATTCAAAGGAAGTACTTGCGATGTTTGGGGGGAGACGAAGCAATCCAAGCTTTGCAAGAAGCACATTCAGGAGTATGTGGATCACATCAATCTGGACCGAAGCTTCACTTTCACATAAAAAAGATGGGATATTACTGGCCAAAGATGGTGAAAGATTGCTTGGATTATGCTCGGAGATATAAGGCTTGCCAATTTCAGGAAAATTTCATACATCATCCCCCTAAAGTACTGCACCTGACTATTGCGTCTTGGCCATTCGATGCTTGAGGACTAGATGTCATTGGACCACTACCCAAGTCTTCTAGTGGGCACTTGTATATCTTGGTTGCAACAGATTACTTCTCCATATGGGCCGAAGTTGTCGCTCTCAAAGAAGTGAAGAAGGAGAATGTTGCAAACTTCATCCGAGTGAATATCGTCTACCGTTTTGGCATTCCTCGCTAGATAATAACAGACAATGGCAAGCCATTTGATAACAAGTTGATGAACAAGATTTGCGAACTCTTCGAGTTCAAGTAGCATAAACCTTCTATTTATCATGTTGCCGCCAATGGTCTAGCTGAAGCTTTTAATAAGACTCTGTGCAACTTGTTGAAGAAGGTCATCTCCAAGTGGAAGAAGCTTTGTGGGCATACATAACGACCTACCGCACACTAACGCAAGCAACCCCATACTCACTCACTTTCGGAGTTGAAGCAGTTCTACCACTTGAGCGTCAAATACCTTCTTTAAGACTTGCTATTTAAGAAGGGCTCACTGAAGAAGAAAATGCTCGATTGCGTCTTGCAGAGTTAGAGGCACTTGATGAGAAGAGGTTGTAAGCTCAACAAAATCTTGAATGTTATCAAGCTCGTCTATCTCGTGCCTTCAACAAAAAGGTTCACTTGAGGTACTTCCAAGTTGGAGACCAAGTACTTGCAGTAAGGAAGCCTATTATCACTTCTCACAAGTCTGGGGGAAAATTCACCTCGAAGTGAGATGGACTATACATTATACAAGAAGCATATTCAAATGGTGCTTACAAGCTTGTTGATGCAGATGGCGTAAGGGTTGGCCCTATAAATGCAAAATTCTTGAAGAAGTACTATCCTTGAAGGAAGATGATGCTCCTTAAGGCACGAGCATAAATTGTATGCAACTCCTGGCCCGCAAGAGTATAAACTGTGTACGGCTCCCCAAAAAAAAAACTCATCTGCTAGGTTGAAATCCTCGCAAGAGGCGGCCTAGGCAAAAGTTAGGACACAAAAAATCCGCTAGATTAAAAATCTTGCAAGAGGCGGCCTAGGCAAAAGTTAGGACACAAAATGTCCGCTAGGTTGAAAACCTCGCAAGAGGCGGCCTAGGCAAAAGTTAGGACACAAAAAAGGTCTGCTAGGTTGAAAACCTCGCAAGAGGCGACCTAGACAAAAGTTAGGACCAAAGAATCACTCTTTCAGAACTACGTTATGACTTGATCCTCTACACTGAGGTACATAGGCACTTAGAATTTCATTCTGGGTTCAGTCATATGAGTGACAAAATAATACAAGTTTCCGCTTGATCTCCCACTTGAAAGTCAAGTCTGCAAGCACTCACTCAACGGACTTTGGACTTACACCAAATATCCATGGATCGCTGGGGGATAACCTCCATGAATGATGAGCTTATTGAATGGAATTTAGAATGCTCAGGTTTCCCAATCCTACAAGTTGAGGTTGCAAATCTACCAAGTCTGTAGGTTGAAGTCTTCGAATTCAGTCAAGTATGTGAGTTGAAGCCTTTGAATCCTCCAAATTTTCAAGTTGATGTTATGGATCCACTAAGTCTGTAAGCTGAGGTCTGTAAATCCTTAAAGTCTTCAAGTTGAAGTCTCAAACCCATCACGTTTGTAAGTTGAAGCCCTCTAAATTCAGCAACACTGCAAGTTGGAGGCATCAAATTTTCTGAGTCTACAAGTTGAAGTTGTCAAATACGCCAAGTCTGCAAGCTGAAGTCTGTAAGTCTGGAAAGTTTGCAAGTTAGAGTCATCAAGACCTTCAACCTTTCGAGTTGAGGATCTCTAAATTTCCATGCCTTAAGGTGGACAAAATTTGTCCCTTTGCACCTTAAGTTGGCCTTTTGCGGATGTGTCCTTAAAAGGATCTCTAAATTTCCATGCCTTAAGGTGGACAAAATTTGTCCATTTGCACCTTAAGCTGGCCTTTTGCGGATGTGTCCTTAAAAGGATCTCTAAATTTCCATGCTTTAAGGTGGATAAAATTTGTCCGTTTGCACCTTAAGCTGGCCTTTTGCGGATGTGTCCTTAAAAGGATCTATAAATTTTCATGACTCAAGAAAAAAAATTGTAATCCCTCTGTACCTCGGTCCTTAAAAGATGGCATAAAATCTTTTATATCGATCATGTAAAGTCTTTGCCTTAGACGATGTAAAGTCTTTAGCTTAGACAATATAGAGCTTTCGGCTCAGACGGTGTAAAATCTTTGCCTCGAGCGATATAAGGTCTTTGGCTCAGACGATGTAAAGTCTTTACTGCAGACCATGTAAAGTTTTTGCCTTAGATGGTGTAAAGTCTTTGGCTCGAATGAGACGACACTTTTGGCTCAGACGGTGTAAAGTCTTCGCCTCGAGTGATATAAGGTCTTTGGCTCAGATGGTGTAAAGTCTTTACCGCGGACCATGTAAAGCCTTTGCCTTAGATGGTGTAAAGTCTTTGGCTCGGACGATACAACACTTTTGGCTCAGACGGTGTAAAGTCTTCGCCTCGAGTGATATGAGGTCTTTGGCTCAGATGGTGTAAAGTCTTTATCGCGGATCATGTAAAGCCTTTACCTTAGACGGTGTAAAGTCTTCGGCTCGGACGATACGACACCTTCGGCTCAGACGGTGTAAAGTCTTCGCCTCAAGTGATATAAGGTCTTTGGCTCAGACGGTGTAAAGTCTTTACCGCGGACCATGTAAAGTCTTTGCCTTAGACGGTGTAAAGTCTTTGGCTCGGACGATACGACACTTTCAGCTCAGACGGTGTAAAGTCTTCGCCTTGAGTGATATAAGGTCTTTGGCTCAGACAGTGTAAAGTCTTTACCGGGGACCATGTAGGGTCTTTGCCTTAGACGGTGTAAAGTCTTTGGCTCGGACAAGGCGACACTTTGGCTTAGGCGATACAAAGTCTTTGTCGAAAATCATGTAAAAAAATTTACTCTTAGCGTCGTGTTGAGATCAAATCCTCTTCCGATGCAATCTTCATCCCTCTTAAAAAAAGAAGAAGAAAAACAATGGAGAGAGAAAAAAAAGAAGGCAAAGAAGATTACCTCGAACCTTGATGCTAGCAACTTGGAAGAAGCTCACAAATTCTTAAAGCCTCTTTATAAATTATTGAAATTATTGGTGCCTGCAGAACATGGAGCATGCCTCTCTATTTATAGAGACCCAAAATAGTGTTGAAAGGTTCCTGCTCGATGTGGGATTTAACTTTGCAAACAAGGAAAGGAATACAAAAAAAAGGGAGAAAAGCTGCCTAAAAAGGCAACATACGCACGCGTGAAAACAAAAAAAATAAAAATAAGAGGCGGTTTACATATTTGGAGAATTTCCATGGAATTGTAAAGGGGTATTCATACTTTGCCACATGGCATTGTGACAATTGGTTGCTTAGGTGACCAAAGTCATGATTCTCCCATTATATGGGAGACTTCACTTTAACAAGAATTAAAAAATAAATAAAAATTCTAGTTTCTTGATATTTAAGTGTGTACTTTAAGCCTAGTCTTCAAAAATAAAATTAAATATCTTGACAAGTCTTAAAGTAGAGGGCATTTGTACACAATAAAATTTTATTAAATATAAATTCGTGAGAAATTTAGATTATATTAAATTCAAAATATATTAGTCCAAATAAATATTACGGGTTAATATAATTGAATTAATTAATTGAGTCCAACAAATATGGATTTAATTAAAGTCTAATTTTTATTGGGCTAGTCCATTAATTTGGGCTATAAATAATGAGCCCACTTTGCTAAGTTCAAAATGTCATTTTATTCTAGAGGCCCAATTTGGTGTCACGTGTCAAATGATATGACATACCAAGTCAAGCGAAGGAGCCAATAGGATCATGCCATGTGTCAAAATGATGCAGCATGTCAAGCCAAATTAATGACCAATGAAAACACGCCACGTGTACAAGTGACATGTTTCGACCAATCAAATATGGCCACATCACTTCAATCTGATTGGCCGGAAAGAGTTGATACTTACCATAACTCTTCCCTCCTACAACTATAAATAGGGGTCCTCCATAATTCAAAGAAGACACCAGACTTCTAACAAGAAGCCAGAGAGAGCTCGTGGATCAAACACAACAAATTCCTCTACAAGCTACAAGTTCAAGAATTCAACATTCAAGCTCATACAACTCAAGATCAAGACCACCAGATTCAAGATCAAGCTCAAAAGCCCTTGGATTCAAGTACAAGTCAAGATCAAATTCATAAAATTCACAAGTCAAGATCAATTCCACCAAATTCAAGATCAAGCTAGACGACCTTGAATTTACATACTTGGAAAGACGAATCAGAGGATTAATAGAGATTGTAACACTCATATATTCAAATCAAATACTACGATTATTGCGATATTTTCGGTCCTGATTATTATTTTCTGCAACTCGAATTTTATTGTCTACAAAGACATGAAGTAAAATATAGTCTTTCTTTTTTCTCCAATTTTTTTATTAATGTTATAAATAATAAAATAATTCATTTTAATTTTCATCAACTATGTGATAAAGGTCGTCCTACCTCTTCCCTCTTCTATATAAAAAAACTTGTTAATACACGTAATATTTATTATATTAATTTATGCTATAGTAAAATTCTCAAATACAATATAATTTTTTTTTATTGGTATTAGTTATTTGATTTGATGTATCTGTTTGATATAATGTTAAAAATAGATATAAAAGCATATAGTTTTTTTTTAATTTGAAATATGGAAACTTAAAAAAGTTATAAGTTATTATCTAGATTTACAGAAATAGTAAATAAGTTTATTATAAAGCGAGATATCTATTATCATTCTATGTCATGCTCTAAAATATTTATGATTAATTTTTTTAAATAATTAAACACTTATAATTCAATTTATTATTACAATATTGGGCCCGTAAATGGGCCTTCCAATCGATTAGATAAACTAATTTTTATTTGATTTTGTTTGATTTGAATTTGAGTTTTTAAAAAAATGAATAATATTTGATTTGGTTTAGTTTTATTAAAAACAAATCGACTAAAAATCGAATCAAACCGATAAGTTATACATACAAATTTTATAATTATATATACAATATCTTATTCTTCATAAATAATTTTAAATACTTTTCATACTTTTTTATAAAAAATTATTTATTTATAATAGGCTAATGAACTTTAAACTTAAGTTCATTTATTAAAAAAAAGTCATGAATTCAAACTTATTTATTGAAAGAAATAACTATGGGATTTACCCATACATCTCTTATATAATAAGCAACAGTTAGGTGTTTAGAGGTGTCTCTTTCATGGTACAGTTTTATTTTTTTTGTATGTAAGCTGCTTGTAGCTTGGTGGTAAAAGCTGCCATTTTTGTGTGACAGGTCGTGGCCTCGTGGGTTCAAACCACTGTGTTTCCTTAAGTTTTTGCGCTTAAATTCTACTATTATATAAAGTGTAAACAACATAAAACACAGTAGTTTGGTCCCTAATTACGTTTTATCTCACTATTTTAAAATATTACATTTTCTCCGGTAGTTTAAAAAAGGGAAGGCACGTATCCTTTGTATTTTCGTGTATCCTGGATACATATAACCTCTTCATTAATGGTAAATCTGTTTCTATTATGGCGCTTTAAAAGGAAATAAAATATTTACAATTAATGAAGAGTAAATCATTAATTGTAAATTTATTACTATTAGGGCGCTTTAAAAGGAAATAACAAATTTACAATTAATGAGGAGTAAATCTGCAGTATCCTCATCTCCACAAACAACTGGAGAATTCAAATTTCAATTTAAAATTACTTGGATACACATCAAACTAGCAAGTAACTCCATTATACAAGATACATGTAATAATAGATCTCAAATATCTAAGGATACACATTTAAATAGCAAACAACAATATGTATACTTGGATACACTGTTAACACTGTATCCAAGATTATAAGCTTGGATACATTATAACAGTGTTAAGGATACTTCCCAATATCTAAGGATACCCATCTAAACAGCAAATAGATATAGGTATACTTGGATACATGTTAATATTGGATACAAGTTTGTAAGCTTGGATACATTGTAACAGTGTTAAGGATACATGTTACCAACATCTCAAATAGCAGGTTGCAGTAGTATTGGGATACATGTTAACATGAATTAATCTTGGATACATGTAACACAAGATTTGCTTACAATGTTATCCCTGGATACGTATTGCTTTGTTTTGATTTGAAACTTTAAATTTACAAAAGTTACACATTTACAACTCAGATAGATATATGTATACTTGGATACATGGATACATGGATACATGGAAAATAACACTGGATACATGGTAACAAGTTGGTAACACTGGAAAATAACATCTGGGTTTGAGTCCCTTGTTCTTGATTTCAAATTTTTGTGCAATTCATTCATTTTGACTTGATCGTTTCTAAATTTGGATCTATTTTCAGCAAAGTCTTCTTCTTCAAAGTCTCTAACAGCCGGAACAAAGGTCGGAGAAGGCACTTCATTGTTCCTAGACAGCAATGTGTTTCTAGGACTACTTTCTGCATTCTGATTTTGTGTCCTTTTCCTTAGTAGATACTGTAGTTTCTTGATCCAAGGATTCTTCTTCCCATTCAAAATTAATGGGTAAATCTGAAAAGGGAGTTTTTGGATTTTGCCCAAAAAGGTTTGATTGAATGCTATCCATGGAAGTATGTTGTTAATGGGTGTCTGAAAATCCGAGAATCTTGAAAAAAAAAAACCTTAAAAGGTCTCTTCAATGGCGGAATCAAGCCCGGGTGAATCTGTCACCATTCTTGCCATCGTGTACGGTGGTGGCGCCACATTCAGTTGAATCATTTGACTGCTGCCCAAACGAATTCACAGAAAATATCAATAAGCACATGAACACATGAGGCAAGTGTGTGTGTACGGATGTGCATATGCAGGGGCATAATTACAAGTGTGTGTAAATCTGTGAAAAATTTGATTAGTGAGAGAGATTTGAGGGAGAAGCTGGAGAGATTTGAGGGAAGGAGTGATTTGGGGCGAAGTAATAGGAGTATGTTGGGATACACGTTTTGGTATGAAAAATACAATCTAGTGAGATATATGTAATTATTTTAAAGTAATGGGATATTATGTAGTTATGGTAAGGATGTTTGATTAATTATGTAGTTTTTACTTATATAAAAGAAGCATGTTAAGGTGATTCTGTGGAGCCCACAATGTGAAATTCCCACGGTCTATTAGCAATATAATCTGGGCCCACAATACCAATTTATCCTATTTTATTTATTTAATTTGTGTTAATATTTTGAATCATTTCTCAATCTTAGGTGATTTATTCATGATTTTAAAATAAGAACATATAATATTTTAATTCATTTTTCATCACTTATTTTATCTCTATTTCAAATAATGACTTTACTAAAAAGGAAAAATTACATAACATACCAATAACGAAGGCCTAATTACGCTCTATGCCGATAGTTTAAATCAATTACGCTCCTTACCGATAGGTCAAAACTATTGATATATACAATTATAACCTCTCCTTCTCTTATCTCTCCCTCTCTCGCCACTCTCCTCCCTCTTTCCCATTCTCGCTCGTCACTCTCCTCACTCTCTCCCCTCTATCTCTCCCTTACTCTCCCCCCCCCCCCCCCCCTCTCTGATCCAGGGGATTGAGGCAGTGAGCAAGAAGCAAAACCATCTGGCAGAACTCTCAAATGGTTCTGATCTTCGATTTGCAGATTTCTCAAATGGTGGTTTAATCACTAGGAGTATAGATATTAGCGTTAAAAATCAAGAACCCATTCAGTTGTTTGTGGAGATGAATTGCATGAATGTTACTGTCCAAATACAAATGATATATTTGTATCAAATAATACATTTGTATTTTGTATATGATAGACTCAAGCAAATACAAATAATGCAATAGTATATAAAGAGAGAGAAAGAGGGGTAAAAATACAAATATATTGAAATTCAAATACAATTATATGAAGTTGGTCATAATTATTATTTTGAATTCAATTGATATAACCGAATACAAATTGTATTCGTTGATACGAATTGCATTTTGTATTCGTTGATACACATTATTCGTTGATACGAATTGCATTTTGTATTCATTGATACACATTGATACAATTGAATACAAATTGTATTCGTTGATACGAATTGTATTTTTGAATACGATTGAGTATAATTAAATATGAATTGTATTTTGTATTCATTGATACAATTGTATTTATATACGATAGACTTAAGCAAATATAAATGATGCATATACTTGATACAATTGAATACGATTTGTATTTTATATTCGTTGATACATTTTTATTTGTATACAACAATACAAATAATGCATATAACAAATTGTATTTGTATTCGTTGATATGTTGGGGGAAACCTAGCGGCAGTATCAACAGGCGAAAGTGGTGCTGGAAGAGGTGGTGGTGGCTTGAGTAATATTGTTGAATCCTTTCGGTTGGCCTTTTCCTCCAATGATAGATTATTTAGACCTTGTTCAAAGAACTTGAACCTTATGGTGCCAGCAGTTTTCTGTTGCCAAAAATCGATGAGGTTACTGGATGTCGGAGTAACATAATTTACAGGACAAGACATTAAGATAGGAATCATGGAGACTAACATGCTGAAGGAAGAGGCAAAGAAGAGTGAAAGAGAAAGGGAGAGAGACAGAGAGCGAGAGAGAGAAAAGAGAAGCAAGAGAGAGTAAGAGCAATAGAAAGAGAGAAAGATATATCAGGCGACCCTCTTTTTTAAAATTTTTTTTTGCTTGACATTTATATAGTCGGTATGGATTGTAAATTTTAGTATAAAAGCCCAATTAATTTTAGTTGGGCTGATATTTTTGAAATTTGCTCTTGTTATTATCCAGGAAATTACATGGAGTGTCCTCAAAAGTGAGTGGTCTTCAATTTATGCCCCTCATAAGAAAAGATTTTAAAAAATACCCTTCCTTCCTTTTTATATATAGAACATATACATTTTTGCCCCTCTACACCATAACTCTACATGTTCATTTGTCTCTCAACTTTTAATTTTCATTTTTCTTTTTTCTTTTATCTTTTTAATTTTTTCTTTTTTCTTTTTTTTTCTTTTTTCTCAATTTTTTTTAATTCTCGTTTTCTTTTTTCTCAACCTTTATTTTCTTTTTTTTTCTTTTTTTCTCTTAACTTTTTTTTTTTTTTTTTTTTTTTTTTTTTTTTTTTTTTTTTTTTTTTTTTTTTTTTTTTTTTCTTTTTTTTTTTTTTTTTTTTTTTTTTTTTTTTTCTTTTTTTTTTCCTTTTCTCTTTTTTTCTTCTCTTTTTTTCTTTTTTCTTAACCTCTATTATTTTTTGCTAATGAACAAAAAGTTGGATAATCCGCAAAGAAGATCTTCTTTCTTTGAAATCGAAGTAAACTTAAGAGCGTGCTTTGTTGTTTGGAAGTCCTTTGGAACAAGTCTTGCCTCTAAGACAAATGTTATAGAACATCTCATAAATCAAGACACAATGAGGTAGTGTCAAGCCTTGCTCGTGGGCATAACTTGTTGTTTGAAAAATTCTTGAGCTAAGTCTTACCTCTAAGGCAAGAGTTATAGAGCATCTCATAAATTAAGACACAATGAAGTAGTGTTAACTCTTGCCCATGGGGCATAACTTATTTTTTGGGAGGCCCTTGGGCTAAGTCTTGCCTCTAAGGCAAACATTATAGAGCATCTCATGATCAAGACATAATGTGCTAGTGTCAACTCTTGCCAATGAGGCATAACTTGTTGTTTGAAAGTCTTTGAGCTAAGTTTTGCCTCTAAGGCAAGAGTTATAGAGCATCGCATAAATCAAGACACAATGTGGTAGTGTCAACTCTTGCCCATGGGGAGTAATTTGTTATTTGGAAGTCCTTGGGCTAAGTCTTGCCTCTTAGGCAAGCGTTATAGAGCATCCCATAAATCAAGCACAATATGATAGTGTCAACTCTTGCCCATGGAGCGTAACTTGTTGTTTGAAAGTTCTTGGGCTAAGTCTTGTCTCTAAGGCAAGAGTTATAGAATGTCTCATAAATCAAGACACAATGAGGTAGTGTCAAGTCTTGCTCGTGGGGCATAACTTGTTGTTTGAAAATCCTTGAGCTAAGTCTTGCCTCTAAGGCAAGAGTTATAGAGTATCTCATAAATTTAGACATAATGAAGTAGTGTGAACTCTTGCCCATGGAGAGTAACTTGTATTTTTTGAGAGGTCATTGGGCTAAGTCTTGCCTCTGAGGCAAGTGTTATAAAACATCTCATAAATCAAGACACAATATACTAGTGTCAAGTCTTGCTCATGGGCGTAATTTGTTGTTTGAAAGTCTTTGGGCTAAGTCTTGCCTCTAAAGCAAGAATTATAGAACATCTCATAAAAAAAATAAAGGTCGAAAAAATTGATTAAAAAAAAGAGAAAAGAAAAATTAAAAACCAAAGAAAAAATAAAAAAATAGAAGTTGAGAGAAAAAAATAAATATTGAGAAAAAAAGAAAAAAACGAAAAAAAAAGACAACAAAAAATAAAGGTTGAGAAAAATAAAAAAATAAAAAAATAAAAAATAAAAGGAGAAAAAAATAGAATTGAGAGGAGAAAAGAAAAAAAATAAAGATTGAGAAAAAAGAAAAAACGTAGAAGAAAGAATAAAATAAAAAATAAAAGAAAAATAAAGGTTGAAAAAAAAGAAAAAAGAAAAAATAGAAATAAAAAAAGAAAAAAGAGAAAAAGAGAAAAAGAAATATATATAAAAGTTGAGAGACAAATGAGCATTGAGAGTTATTTAAAAATATTTGAGGTGTAGAGGGGCAAAAAGGTAGTTGCTCTATACATAAAAACAAGGAAGACTATTTTTGTAAGACCATTTTTATGGGGGGCAAAAATGCAAAGCCACTCCCTTTAAAGAGCATTTGTCTAGTTGTCCCGTTATTATCCATCGAGAAATAACATGGGCCAACAACACTAATCCATTTAAATCACAATAATTTAAAAATTACGTAGAAATTATTATAAATTACAATAATTAATAATTTTTATAAGAGAAAATGGTCAAGTATATGCCTAATATATTCGATATAGAATAAATTTATCAATTGTTTAAAAGTATTTTGTTTGTAACTTTGTTGTTAGATAAATGACCCAAAATTTTCATCACTAGCTAATGAAAGTTGTTTTTTCCTATTATAAATTATAGTTTATTTTTAAATAAAAAAATCACATATTAATAAATTAAACTCTGAACTTCCTCTAAATATAACACACAATTTAATACTTTTTATCTTCTTAGATTATAAATATAAATATAGGTATTTCACATTCATTTTGTAAATAGGTGTAGATCTTCGTAATTTGAGTTATTTTTAATATAAGTATTTTATTTGTTGATTTTTACTGTCTTGTTGTAAATTGCTAAAGAATTTGTGAGAATTTACATTGAAACAAGCAAAGAGTATAAATATATGTTGGACTGTCAAAGGTTTTGATGGCTTTTATCTATTTCTTCTTAACATACAAGACAAGCAATTTTTTCTTCTCTATTTTTTTTAAAAAAATTAAAATTGTTGATCATTTATTTCTTCTTAATATTGAAGAATGGAATGATCATCTCTTGGCTATTCTACAGATTTTGCATTTTCAAATTTGTGTTCCATGGTCAGATCTGAAAAGTCCTATAAATCACAATAATTAACAACTTAAAATTCTAAAAATTATATAAAAATTTGGGTGGGTTGACTCTCCAAATTTCATTAGTGCCACCTAAATTGGGACAGAGAGAGTAACATATATTATTTAAAAATTATGTAAAAAGTATTATAAATCACAGTAATTAACAACTTAAAATACTTAAAAATCGTATAAAAATTTTACTTGACTCTCTAAATTCTATCTATGTCATATAAATTGAGACAAAAATAGAAGCATAATCACGGGCTATTTGCATCTAGTGTATATATATTATATATATATATATATATATATATAATATATATATATATATATATATATATATATATATATATATATATATATATATATATATATATTGTGGCATTATCCACAAGATTCTCTCTTTTTTTAGGCCTTGGCCTTTCATGCTTGCAAGAGCTCTCATATGAGTGCGATCAGATCACTACTCCACTAGACAAACTGAACAGTCTATGTACTGAAGAGAGCTGCGTCCAATTACGACAAAGAAATTATTGATTTTGCTCAATTTAGTAAGGAAATTAATTGTCCAATTTAAACAATCAAATGGCTTGTCAGGACATAATTTGTTCGACGGGTTTCACTTATAAAAAACTAATTTGATCACTGTTTGGAGAGAAAAACTAAATTTCAGAAACTACCCAAAAGTAAATCTAGTTGCCTCTTTTTATCCTATCAAGATAATGAGATGATACATCTTTTGACTTCATTTAGTTTGAATATCATGAAATGAGAAGTGGCAAACCTTCATACTAGGTGTTCACGGTTTGATTAAAAACTAATTCAAATCAAAAATTGAATTGAATCAATTAAATAAATCAATTTTTTTATTTGATTTTGATTTTATTTGATTTATATTTTAAGAAATCAATAATGTTTGATTTGATTTGAGTTTATTAAAAACAAAACCGAATAAAAAATCAAACCAAACTGATAAATATTATATATATAAATAATTTAAATACTTTGTATACTATTTTCATGAAAATTTTATTACCTCTAATAGACTAATGAACCTTACACCTTAAGCTCATTTATTAAAAAAATGACCATGAATCTAAACTCATTTATTCGAAGAAACAACTATGAGATTACCTATTTTATTTGTATTTCTTATCAACTTTATTCACTTGATTAAAGCCAATAAATATTAAAGAAGTTTCTCCATAATCTAAGAAAATTATAGTCATTACAATAAAAAGTTAATTGGTTTGTAAGTTGAAAAATGATAGAGAATTCTTTTCTAGTTATAAGGAAAAAGTAAAAGAGAGAAATGTCATTATATTTCTTAAAAACTGAAAAACTCAAACTGAACCGACAACCACCAAACCAATGGATATGAATTATTTGTTTGATTTGATTTTAATACTCAAAAAATCAAATAAATTGGTTTGAGTTAACCTCAAAATCGACCCAAACCTAACCATATGTATGGAGTAGCAACTTTCCATGTGAATAGTGAAATCCGTTATTTTAGGTTCACCTCATGGTTTATAAAAATGAAACCATGAAGAATGCTAGTTTTATATCCTAGAAAGATGTCAATTGCATATTCAATACTATAAATTAGGCATAATACATAAACATACCCTTTAACTTGACCTCAGCCGACATCTATGCCCTTCAGCTTTTAGTGTGCACAAGTAGACACTTAAACTTTCATAAAGTTGAACAAGTAGACACACGCATCCTACATGGCAATTTATGTCCTACGTGTATTATGCCACGTAGGACGCGTGTGTCTAGTTGTTCAACTTTATACAAGTTTAAATGCCTACTTGTGCACATCCAAAGTTAGAAGGAAGCCAAGTTAAAAGGCACATTTATGTATTATGCCTATAAATTAAGTCAAATTCCACGCTGTCATGGCTTGAATCCACATGCTGAAAACTAAAGTTATAGCATGTTAATTACAATTATTTTATTTTTTTTTAAAAAGCTAATCTTACAGGCATCAAATATTAAAAAGTTAAGTCTTGAACCTATCAAACCTATACACATATTATGAACAGCAGCACCTACAAAATACATACCTCACAATGACTTACAAATTGCAACAACCAAACTTCAATGTATATTTCTTGAACCTACTGAGACTACTTTGGAATTTGGATGACAATGAAGAGGTCAGTTGGATTAATTACTAGGGAACTGGTATATGTCATCATTTTCCATGTTAGACATGTCACCATGAGCAGTTGATGCTGTTTCACTGTCTGCTCCTTCAAGTTCAGCCTGCCGTGCAATGAAGAATATTAGTTCATGCAATTTTCCTGATTTCGAACTATGAAAACGGATTTAAATGCTCTCTATCCCCATCCTTAAAATTGACAATATGTTTCCCTTAGTAGAGCTTCACACACTGCTTTACAAACTACCAGGCTGCCAGAGAATGTGCCAAACCAAGTGGTTTTAATGAGAGGAGTCTGAATAGTGTGTCACAATGTTCTTCAAAAGAATGAAGTATGCTGTGGACAAAACACATGGATAAAGAAGCTAATTATACTGCCACCCCTATCCCAGATAGACTGGAAATAATTCAGACACACAAGAACACTCATTCACTCATATTTTTCCAGTTCCATAGACACTGCCACCAATATCCTCATATTTGGATTTTGGTTTCTCCTTGTTCCATTGCATACGACGTTAGCTACTCCAGAAAACCTGGCTATTTTTACGACGATATCTTCTCTAAAGCCATGTAATCAAATATTTACATTTATGTGATACTATAAAATGGGAAAAAACAAAAACCTTTTTTTCCAGCCTTAAAAGAAAAAGTAAAAGAAAATTAAAAGCATAATGGAGTATATACTTAATGCATCTGTGTCCCTATAATTTTACAGCGTAGATAGAGGACGGATATAGTTCGTTCCCACATGATGTTAAAGCATTCCACATGCAAAATACTCCATTCATCTATTGGAAGTTCACTAGCTCATGTATATTAATCACAGAAATGCCGTAGTAGAATGCTTACCTTAGCTTGCCGATACTTCTCAAGAATCCGATGATATTGCTGGCGTGCCCCTGGAGATTCAACCATTGATAGAACTCTTGAGACAGCCTCGTCGAGAGCAGCATCAACTTTTTGTTTGCGGAACACCTTGAGAATGTCTTCATCCTCACTTTCATCAATTGATTCTGTGTCATGTCGAAATCCCCGAAGACCAACACCTCGTCGACGCCACCTTAGCACCACCTTCTCCAAAATTCCAACAGCCCAACATACCTTGTATTGCTTTCTAACCTGATAGCCTCGTACATGAGCCTGCCATGGAAATCACCAGCAAGTCACTTTCTCTGCTGCACAAATTATCTCTAAACATTCTCCATCCTCCCCCCTCCCAATAACCAAAAAAAAAAAAAAAAAAAACGCAACTGACGAATGATCCCAACTTATATATGTTCTTGTTATTTCCCGATAAATATGATTACATTTCTATATTACTGACAGATTGTATTTGAAGTCTATCACTGCCGAACTTTCATATTTCGAGTATAATGAGGCTTAAAATGTCAATTATGACTATAAACATTTAAAGCACCTGTATCTTCACTACTTTCTGGCGGAATGCAAGGAAATCTTTCCGGCCTTTCCATCCTCGATATTTCTTCTGAATAGCTAAGGCTGCTGAGTTGTAGTCTCGCGTGTTGCGGAATGCCAACTTTGATGCAGCTGAAAGCCCGTGAATATCGTTTGAGAGAATACCATATTCATCTCCACTTGTGGTAGCAGAAACACCAGATTCTCTCTGTTGTCTTTTGCGGAAGGAATGTGCTCGGAATGCAGACTGTATACGAGCAGCAGCCTGAGCTGCATTACGGACTGCAGCTAAAGTGTCCTTTAGAGAACGCTGATCCTCATTTATGGTGGCACTTTTGTTTGATATGCTACTAATTGTTCTCTCTGCTTCCACATCAGCAGTACCTTTTGAGAGCTCACTCTCCTCTAAAGTGAGGGATGAAAGATGACTGGTGAGAGCTACCTCTGAAAGATATCCTGCAAGTCCCTTATGACCGCAGCTGGAAGCAATTGATGCAGCAGTTTTACCAACTGGATCTCGTGAAGAGGGATCTGTAACAGCTCCAGCCGATGCCCCAGATGCGATGAGCGAAGCAACCATTTTTTCCCTGTCACAGATTAATAAACCGAGTGTATGACGGTTATTTCACATAAGGCCCTTGTAGAGATTGTCATTAGAAAATTCATTACACATGCAAACATAGATAGAGACATATAAAGGGACAAAGATTCAAGGAGTTCACCCTGATATCTCTCTCTTTATTATTATTGTTATATTCTTTCTTGAATAACCGAGAAATCCCTGAGGGCCAGTGGTGTACAATTCGAGACTCGGTGCATAATGGGCCCGTCCTCTACCCTTCACTACTTAAATATCAGGCTTTTTGTGTGGCGAACCTGTGACGTGCGCCTAACCCACATCACCCCGCTATCTCAACATCCATGAAGTGCTTCAAAGCTGAATCTCTCCATGTTGTCGATTTATTACTCCATAATGAATTTGAAAAGTTAAAAAATACTGCCTAATGTGCTCAACTTTAAAATTCCACATGGGCAAACTAGAAATGAGACAATATTTTTCGTAAAGCTGCTACAACAGAGTGACCGAGGCAAAAATCAAAATATCATTCATGTTAATACTTTTTGTATATATACTCAGAATGTAGAAGCGAGATATGATTTTATAATCTTCAAAATAACTGAGAAATCCATAGCCGGTGGTGCACGGTACGAAACTTTGTGGATGATGCCCCTCCTCTACCCTTCTCTACTTAAATGCCAGGATTTTGTTAGCGTTAGGGTTCGAACCCGGGACATGTACCTAACCCTTGTATCGTCCATTGCTGCTCTTACCACTTGACCGAAGTCCTGGGGGCTAGAAGTGGGACATGTTTGACTTCCTAAAAGTTGTTAATCCAGCTTCTATTGCTACTGATACCAATATAACATGTGAACTGAAGTACAGGGATTAGAGAAGTTATTTATCAAACAACAAAAAACATATATTACCTCCCAAAGCGTGCAGCCCAGTGCAGGGCCGTCCAACCGTTAATATCACGGAAGTTAACACTGACTCCAGCATTTAGAATTGGGTGCAGCGCCCACTCAAATCCCAATCCAGCAACCATGTGAATTATTCCTTGCTCTTTCTTAGATAAAGAACAGCCTATCTGATTATCTTTTCGTTGCAATTTACAAGAAAGCCACTGCTGGAATTTGTCTTTCAAAAGCTCTTGAAGAAGCCAATCAATGGTTATCATTGACGTTGAAGTTCCAAACAAAAGAGATTCAATGACCTGGGACCATGATTCTTCACTTGCTTTGGATTTTTCCAAGAAATCATTGCCTAATTCAGAACTATCTCCTTTTTGGACAGATAAGTCTGATAAAAGCAGCTGCACGAATCTGACAAGTAACAATAGTTCCTCTGTACTTCTATAAGCTCCTTCTATATCAGGTTGATTATTTCGAGCACAATCATCAGGCTTAACCCGGTATTCAAACTCCCTCACCTCACTGCATGACTCCCGATTGCCACTAGTAACACAGAGGGTGACTTTACCAGGCAAGTGACGAGGAGCTTGACAACAGATGACACCTTCTTGAATGATCTGAACAGGAACTTCAATATCACCAAACATGCAAGTCCACGTGCACTCTGAAGGATTACAAAGAAAAGATCCAATGACAACAACCTGCATTGAAGAGATAGAATGTTCAAAATAATAATAATTTTAAAAAACTAGATGAAAACCAGCTGAAAACTATTAAATACACCACAGTAACGAACTTGTCAATATCGTGAGCATGGTCATACATATAAGGTACACAGAAGGATTTTAAACAGCCTTCTTGAAAAGCTATCAAAGTTTACAGGGATTTCAACTGAACAAAGATATCAAACTTTAAGGGGTTTTCGACATTGAGCATCTCCAAGATTGATGAAAGACAGTTAAATTAGCCATCATAAGTTGGTTGCTGGAGCCAGTAGCAGCTCTTCTTCCTTTTGACCTTTTTATTACTTTTAAAGTTTTATTCATTTTTCAGCGTCCAGCAATAATGAGCCGCATTAAGCCATCAAAGAAAAGCATTTTATCCAAGATTTTGAAGTAATACAATTTAAAGTAGCCAGTTTCAAAATCATGGAAATCTGTGTGCTTTGGAAGCCATAATAATCATAAGATATTGGGGCATGGAAAATAGAATACTGAAATTTGAAATGACTAAACTAACATATAAGCAATCCTCTCCACCCTACAAAGGTAGGGTGGAGGTCTGCGTACACCCCACCCTCCCCAGACCCACTTATGGGAATATACTGGGTATGTTGTTGTAAACATATAAGCAATCGGATTTTGACACTACTTGCACATGCAGAAAACAAAATTTCAACAAACACCAAAAGTCCAAAACCATGGGGAGTAGACAAATTTTATGGTACAAATAGCAACAATCAACCAAATCATGACATATACCTTCGTTGCCTCAGATGAATACCCCCAATCAGGGGATATATCTCGAATTGTAAATTTCTGCTTCTGAGCAATAGTTAAGCTCATCTCCTCTTCAAGAGAAGTACCAATATGATCTTGGTCAAATATTGTTGCATACTCGTCACCGTTGGATCCATAAGAAGTTATATCAGGAGGATACGTAGGATACTTGAAATCTTCAAGTTGTTTAAAAGCTGGTACAGGAGCTGCAAGGAAATATGAGTTTTCCAGAAATTAACTAATTCCTGACATTCTAGATGTAGTAGACATAAATTATCCTCTGGGAGGTGAAAAAAATTATTACCCGTCTGAGCCTCCTTGTCGCTGAAATTAGGCCACTTGTAGCTTTCATATGCTTCTATGGCTCCTCTCTCTGATGAGGTTTGAAGAATTGCCTATGGTACGTACAGACATGAAAAAAGATGAATAGGTTTTAAAATTAAATTGTATAGCTGATGTAAGTAAATGAGAAGAGGTAGATGTTGTATTTGGCCAGAAGGCCCTGAAATAAGGTCAAATCTCGCACTATATTTTGATGTTATACGCCTACAGTCCTATGAAACAGAGCTAACTACAAAGTACACTTTTCTCACATTCTCATCCAACTTCTGCAAATATTTGGTTTGTGATTCAGCAGCTGCAGAAACCCCATAGTGATCCAGCATATCCTTCCACATGTGACCATCCTGGGTCAGATCTTGATGATGAGATTCACTGCTCACACCTACAGAGGCACACTTTTATCAACATACCTTCACATTAATTGCTTCTGAACAAGAAAAAGATGAAAACTCCATCTAAAGATAAAAATAAGTACAAGAAATAACGCATGCAAAAGTCACGAAAGTAAATATCCAAGAGGAAGCATCAAGTTGGCTGGTGTCAGATCTTAAAAGCTACACTTTCACCTTCCTTTTTTTTTGATAAGGTAAACAATTTTACTGATAACGGGAAGATCTTCACACAAGCAGTATTCCACCACACAATCTTACGGACACAATATTCATTAGTGAATAATTATAACATATAAAAGCCTAGAAAATGGTACTACTCAAACCCTGTTGTTCCATGAAAAACTATAACTAGTTACGTGTTTAAATTTAATGGAATAACTCTAATGGCGTACAGTTTTTGACCAACTCTAAGGATGCTGATGTATCAATCAACATTAAGCTTAGGTTAAATAGAACGGGCAGCCCGGTGCAGGGTGCACTAAAGCTCCCGCTATGTGTGGGGTTCGGACCACAAGGATCTATTGTTTGCAGCCTTACCCTGCATTTCTTCAAGAGGCTGTTTCCGCGGCTTGACCCATGACCTCTTGGTCAACATGGCAGTAATGCTCCCTTTCGATTAAGTTGAGGTAAAATGATCAGGGAAAATAAATGAATAAACAAACACCCTATTGCAAACACTTCTAACTCAAAAAAGCTACTGTTATGAGTCCAGGTCAACAATTTCAAGCCCAAGAACAAGCAGCCACCCACACCAAACAAATTGACAGAAATATCTACCTAGTTCATGACAAAGCACAAATAAGAAAATCCCCAAGCTTTGAATTGCCAGTAATAGAAATCAAAAGCAGAGAATCATAAGGATCCATATGTCCAGAAGGTATAGCTCTTGCCTCAGCTTTTTCTTTGAAATCGGGGACTGTTCCAATTTCCTACTGAGATAGGCAAGCGGAGGGAGAACTAGCCGTATCTTGCTAGGCAAAGACAGGTTAGAATGCATTCTACAATAATATTAAGGCGTGAAAATGACAAACCCGAATGATGTTGCAACAGCAGACTGTTTGAATTCTCCTGCATCTGGATAAGTGAACTGTCGTCATTAACTGCATCAGCATAGAGGGGATCAATTTCTTTGAAGCTGTCATCATTTAAACTTAATTGCTCCTCGAGCCTTCGCAATGCTTGACTCATCTCAAGCCCCGGAGAACTGATGATCTCCTCTGTTCGCCCTGTGGTGCCTGATGTCCCGTTATTATTGATGACTGCATCAGAGCAAATTTCTCCAGGGCTAGAATGGTTCTGGTATTGCTCATAAGATTCACTGACAATGACAGTAGAGCCCGTATGTTGAGTAGAATAGGAGCTTGGACTGGGAGAGAAAGCAGAAGAAATTGGAGAAGATGCTGACATGAAGGCTGGATTCTGCCTACCCTGTGCTCATATGTAAAACTAATGATGTTAGGACTAATTATACTTTTCACATATTATATTGCAACTTACTTAAGATTTAGATGATAAGCAGCTTGATAAGACGCATTAAACAGATACTTAGTAGGCGTTTGGCCATGAAAACCAAAAACATATACACTTTATTTGGAATTTTTGAAGTTGGAGTTGGAGTTGGAGTTGTGTTAGGCCATAGTATTTGGAGTTAATATTTAGAATTCAAATGTATTTTTTTTAAAAATCAATTTTTTTTTTCAACATGCTATATAATTTAAATGAGGTTATTTTATGAAAATAAAAAATTTAGATTTTTTTTGGGAAAAAAATAAATTAAAAAGTGAAAACACCTCTTGAGGTGCTTCCCAAAATCACAAATACAACTTCAAGTTGTATTTGGTGTTTTTATGGCCAAACAAGAATTCCGGAATAAAGTGAACAAATATTCCGGAATAAAGTGAATAATATTCATGGCCAAACGGGTTAATTCTCCAATATTAGCTGTACATAGAGATATTAATACAGATCCTGGAAGCACCTCTAACATCACATTATAGCGGCATTCAAAGAGAAATAAAATTGCACAGACGTGATGGTTGAAACTGAAGAACAAAAACTTAATGGTGAATGGATCTTCTTTGGTTGATGAAAAGTAATTTCAGGTGGTACCAAGAACTCTCGTCATGGCACCATATTTGTGTACACTGGTTTCAGAAGACTGACCTCGGTTATGTCTCTGTAGTGAACCAAAACAATGTGGTCGTACGCACTGCCCAAGCATGCAAAGTTGTGAACAATTAAAAGAAAAAAGACAATCAGTTACCACACAACTTTTTGCTATGAGAGATTAAGAGAGAGATGACAGAAAAGGATGTTCTAGAATCTTAAGCTTAAGAGCCAGTCCATATTTCTCTCGTTCATATTTTTGCAACTCCTAATAATTTTGCTATCATTTGAAACTATGGCGAGTTTTGCACCTCTTTCTTAAAAGTTCTCATAACCATAAAACACCATATTACAGATAGATAAAAGATAGTACACTCACGGATCCAACTTCCAATAGCTGCGTCTCTGGAAGTTAGGATTTTGCTCTCCATGTGCATAATAACAGTTCAGGGCTTCAGCATTTCCAACCTGGACATGGAAGAGACAAATTGGAATTTCTCATTCAACGAAAAATTGTCAGGGAAACGCGAGATGAACATCAGATGCACACATTTTGGGGATTGATTCTATCCATGTGAAAAATACACAAAAAATTTTCTAAAAAAAATTATTTGCAATATCAACACCACGAGTTTCCTAAAAATGGTTACCTTAAGGCGTTCATGTGCCTCCCCAACAGTTCTCCCATCTTTCTTCTTGCGCCAACTATGTCCATCTTTACGGAAGAACCTGAGGACCCTCTTGTTAAAGAGAAACAATGATCCGCCTGTTGATACAACCACTTTGTCAGATGATATGATGAAAGAGGATAACCATCTAACAACAAGGTTCCAATGTAAGAGGGTTAGGGGACTACTGGGTGGCTTTTGAGGTGGCTCGCTGGAGAGCTGGTGGTTCTCATGATTTCGCAGTATGAAGAGAACTTCAGTGGGTTTCAACCACCTGATTTGGGCTTCTCGAACCAAATCATTGATATCATATCCTGAAAGATTAATAACAGCAGTTGCTAAATCTTCTAGTTCAGCAGATACATATTACTACAACCCATTCTCAAAGTGGCAGAATTCATAAGGTCAATCAATAGTATCCCAAGGAACAACAACAACATACCCAGTATATTCCCATAAAGTGGGGTCTAGGGAGGGTAGAGTGTACACAGTCCATACCACTACCTCAGAAGTGAAGTAGAGAGGCTGTTTGTGATAGACCCCCGGCTCAAGACACAAACAGTCTAGAAAAGGGCATAATATAAGAACAAGAAACAATAGGTAATAACAAAACAACAGATAGTAACAAAAACAAGACTACCACAAAATAATACTACAATCGATCTATCCGAAACAACAAACATCCCCAAAACTCCAAGAGCAAGACATTACAAGCGTGGCACTAGGACTACTAGCACAGACCACAAACCAAAGCACTCCTACCTACTAGCATGGACGCATTCCTTCCTGCTAACCTTCTGCCCTAATTCGCGTCCTCCACATCTTTCTGTCTAGGGTCATGTCCTCGGTAAGTTGTAACTGCTCCATGTCATGTCTAATCACCTCCCTCCAGTACTACTTCGATCTACCTCTACCTCGCCTAAATCCATCCATAGCCAACCTCTCACACCTCCGCACTGGGGCATCCGTGCACCTCCTCATCACATGCCCGAACCATCTCAACCTCGCTTCCCGCATCTTGACATCCACCGAAATCACTCCCACCTTGTCTCGGATAACCTCATTTCTAATCCTATCTCTCCTAGTAAACCCACACATCCATCGCAGCATCCTCATCTCTGCCACCTTATCTTTTGAATGTGAGAGTTCTTGACTGGCCAACACTCCGCCCCATATAACATAGTTGGTCTAACCGCCACTCCGTAGAACCTGTCTTTAAGTTTAGGAGGCACCTTCTTATCACACAAGACTCCGGATGCGAGCCTCCATTTCATCCACCCTACACCAATACGGTGAGTGACATCCTCGTCGATCTCACCATTTCCTTGGATCATAGACCCAAGATACTTGAAACTATCTTTCTTCTAAATGGCCTGAGTATCAAGCTTCACTACCACGTCAGCCTCCTGCGTCACCTCACTGAACTTGCACTCCAAATATTTTGTCTTGGTCCTGCTCAACCTAAACCTTTTAGACTCTAGGGTCTGTCTCCAAACCTCCAACTTAGCATTAACTCCTCCGCAAGTCTCATCAATCAAAACTACGTCATCCGCAAATAACATACACCATGGCACCTCTCCTTGAATTTTGTCGCGTCAATACATCCATCACCAAGGCAAATAAAAACGGGCTAAGGGTCGATCCCTGTTGCAACCCCATTAGTACGGGAAAGTGCTCCGAGTCTCCTCCACAGTTCTTACTCGAGTCTTGGCTCCATCATACATGTCCTTAATTGACCTAATGTACGCAACAGGAACACCTCTAGCCTCCAAACACCTCCATAGAACCTCCCTGGGGACTTTGGCGTAAGCCTTCTCTAGATCGATGAACACCATGTATAAGTCCTTCCTCTGCCTATACTGCTCCACCAGTCTCCTTACGAGAAAACAACTATATTAAAAAAGGAACAGTTTCAAGTGGTTACTTAAGGAAAACTTCTACAAAATGAGAAAGTTGAGTCAAAATAGCAATAGTGACAACAAGATTATATTCGGTGTGCTGTGTGCATTACAGATTTAAATTACGCATATGTTATGCTAGAAATTCAGAACTCTTGGCTTTTGTTCTGTTACATGTCTCGGAAATGAAGACCATAAGACGTAACATCTCCTCAAACCTAAGTAAGATAGGACAAGAAACTAGGATGTCGTTAAAATTCATGATAGGCAAACTAACCAGAAGTTGACAAAGGATATTCAGTTATGACATACTTCGAGGAAAATCAGCAAATTTTATGAGCTATAAACAATCATGATAACACACTTCACCTTTAATTTGCTCTTTTTATAAAGTAAAATAAAATGCGAGATTACTGTATTTGGCTTTATTCCTCTGCATTTTTATTTCTCCCCTATCTTTCAATGAGAATCAAGTAATATATCTTCAATCCCAGAGAGTTGGAAGCCTTTGCCAGAGAGTGTACAAGTAGTTCTTACAATCCAAGGACTAGCTCCAAGTACTCAAAGCGTCAAGAATTAGTAAGAAATTTGAGGTTGAAGTAACAGTTAGTTGTTCAAAAGCAATCGGTTTTCCAACCATTGTGTACCATTTTTCTGCGAGGACAGTTAGAAGTGATATGTTGCTTTATTTGTCAATATTACAGGTTCATATTTCTTACCTCATTTATCCACACAAACTGTCCCATGTAGGCTCTTTCACTATACCAGCATCCCTGTAGTTTCAGGGAAGGAGTAGTGGCCCTTATGAAGCTTAGGGTAGGGTACACAGATTCTCTGCTCTTTTTTCCTCTTCTACATACTGAGAAATAGACTTCAATTATGGCCACATCACACACCTTTGTTTTCTCAAAGGAAACATGGCTTTTCCAATTTCAATCAGTCAAGCTGTTAGAGTTAGCAATGCTTTAATTGACAATATTCCTCCACAACCTCATCAGTTATTTATTTATTCATCGACATCCTATTAACAAAAATATGAACATTCTCCTGACCACATTGGACACGCCACCTACATTTATTTTCTCTCTTTACCATTATTCCCTTATCCTCTAGTAGGCACCAAAACTTCATCTGATGACTTCATCGAAAATTTTGGATGAGGATTTGATCGAAGATTTAGGTCCCTTGGGGCTGTTACTATATCATGATCTAATTGGCCGGGGGAAAAAAATTAAATAAAAGCATTTCTCTAGTGTGAAGTGGATTGATCATAGACAATAGACTTGTCAAGTGGGCCGGGTCAACCCACGAAACGGTACATATAACCTCTCAAAACAGGGCCTGAACTGCTTCCCAAACCTTAATCGACCCGACCCTCTAACTTAAGGGGTCTGAGCTGGATACATTATTTCAACCCCTTAACCGGATCCATTCAGGAACCACTCCATAGCCCACGGGCCAACCCGACCCGGTAAGGATGAAACTTACTAAGAAAACAACTCCCACAAGAATTAGTCAAATTTATTTGTAATACTTTGTGAAGTTGCATTTTAGTGAAGTTTGTGATTTTTTATTTCCACAAGAAATAGTTATTTTCTTTTTCTTATTTCAAATTTTGAATTAGCCTATTTGTAAGAATAATCTTCTCATCATTCAAATTCAAAAATAATAAAGTATAAAGTTTTTTTCATTTGTATTCTTGTACTATCTCTGTCCCAATTTATGTGACACTCTTTTATTTTGAAATAGGTAACAATTGTATTTTTGTTTTTTTATAATCGTGAATTCTGGGCCAGCTTGCGCACACCTCGACTAATTCCACCAGAAATAGGTACCAGGTAACTCTGTCCACCAAGGCTAGACCAGATGGAAAGAGATCACCTAGTGTTCTGTCTTTGTTAGGAATTGAACCTGAGACCTCATGGCCACACCCTTGGGTGCAATTGTATTGTTATATTCTTAACATCAAAAACATGTTAAGAGGGGGACTTTACCGTTGCAAAAAGGGAAAAAAGGTTCTCCCATCCAAAAAACTATGCACTTACACATTGCCAATTCAATTGTATTGTTCTATTCTTAACATCAAAAACATGTTAAGAGGGGAACTTTACCGTTGCAAAAAGGTAAAAAAGGTTCTCCCATCCAAAAAACTATGCACTTACATATTGCCAATTCAATCTACAAGTCTCCCTACTTCCCCCCACATATTCTATTTTCACCAAAAATTAAAAAAATTAAGACAATTCATCCCAACATTCCGGATAGGACTGCTCTTGTCTTCAAAATATCTAGAATTTCTTTCCTTCCATATTGTCCACCATATACATGCTGGGAATGATCTGTCATCAATCCTGCTCAACATTCCTTTTCCCCACACTCTTCCAGCAATTCAACAACTCCTTAGTAGAACCAGGCATAACCCAATTTATACCCAAAATACAAAAGAACATGTGCCACAAGATTTGTAGTTATACTACAATGCATGAATAAATGTTCAATACTTTCTCCATCCTGACCACAAAGCATTCATCTTGAACAAATCTGGAGACCTCTTCTTTGTAAATTTTGTTGAGTTAAACAAGCTTTCCTTACCACCAGCCAAACAAAACAGGGTACCTTCACAAGTATGAAGACTTTACAGAGAAGATACCTTTGTTGTTCAGCCTACATCTGAGTCTATCTGAATGTTATGAGATTCCACCAAGGATCCTAGCATCTGAAGTAGACTACCTGAGCATGAGTCTGACAGCTATGAAATAGAAATCAGGGAACGTAGATTTGAGGCTGCAATGACCCCACCAGTGATCTAACCAAAAGGCTGTCTTTCTGCCATTTCCCACCATGATTTCCACATTCCTCTAAAAATCTACCACTGCTTTCTCATAGATTTCCATACACAACTACTGAAAGGACTCTTAACTTCTTTAGTGACCCATGGATTCTCTGTCCCATACTTCTGAATGATAAAGTTTCTCCGTAGTGCCATTTCTTCTGAGTTGAATCTCCGTAACCATTTTTGTAGCAAGCTCCTGTTATTTAAACTCAGATTCTTGATTTCCCGACCACCCTGTTTTTTGTTCTTCCCACCTCACCAGATTAAAAACCCTTGTTCACTTTACTGCCATGCCATAGGAAATCTCTTCTTAACTTATCAATCTTTGTCTCCACCCCTTTAGGAATAGGGAAAATAGTCATCATATAAGTAGAAAGGGCATCCAACACGCCTTTCTTTTTAGTCAATACCAAAAATGATGACACATTTCTAAATTTAGTAACAATTTAAGTTTGATCTTCCTATTTTACCCTTAATGATATGATTTACAGCCACACAAATATTTATATATAGCTTATTTTAGACCACAAATTTCAAAAGTCTTTCGTTCATCCTTAAACTATGCGCCCAGTCAAACACCTTCCCATAAAGTGACACAAAGGGTGTCTTTGTTTTTTTTAAAGGTAACATTTTGTATTTGTTTCTTATATGTTTCTGTTATCTAAGAACTTGACTATGATAAATTATTAAATTAAATATAACATAAAATATAAAATATAACATATATGAAAAAACAAAAACAAAATAATCAAAACCCCTTAACGGTTCAACCCGGTTAAATGGATTAGCGATCAAGGGGCCAGACCGGGTCCAAGTGTTTCGTAAAGGGGTTAGACCCGGCTTGTTAAGAACTTGAACTGAACCTGACGGACCACGCCCGACGGGTCTAACCCTTAATGGACCAGGTCAGCTTGGATCGGCCCGTTTGACAGGTTTGGAAAATGTTGGATTTCTACCCAAATATGCAATAGAAGAGGTCACATGTAAGGGTGGCAACGGAACCGGGAGGTACCGGTACCGGTTCCGGACCGTCCCGGTTCATTTACCGGTCCGGTTCCGGTCCGGTGTACTCCGGTTCCGTCCGGTTGAGGGTGGGACGGAAGGGGTAACGGGACGGAAGGGGGTTGGTTACCGGATCGTCCCGGTCCGGTCCGTCCCGGTACCGGTCCGGTCCGGTCCGGTTCGATCCGGTTGGTTTTCAAATTTTTTTTTTTTTTTTTTTTTTAAAGTAGCCGTTGGGTAGCCGTTGGCAACGGCCAGTGGGGCCCACCCAACGGCTATAACAGCCAAACCCCCCCCCAAAACACCCCCCTACCCCCCAAACTTTTTTTAATACCCCAAAGTTTTTAAAAATACATTTTAGTCCTAAATTTTAACTATAAAAACCCCCCACCCCTTCATTATTTATTACACAAAATTTCTTCTTCTTCATCTACTCTCTCAACTCTCAATCTTCTACTCTTCTACTCTTCTACTCTCTATTCTCTAATAGTCTCTATTAAATTGTTAATTTTATTTGTTGGATTATTTTGGAGCAATTTTCAAGCTTCAAGTTTCATCTATCAATTTCGGCTTTTGGTTATACACGTCTGTTTTTACGCAGACGTTTTGTACATTCGTTCCAACTTTCATCTCTTTACTTGTTTATTTTTTTGCATTTAATTTTTGTATTTATTTATTTGCTTACTTTTAATATTTTACAATGGAATCCGGTGATAAAAATGTTGGCAAGGGTAAAAGTTCATTTTTTGGTAGGGTAGGTAATGCA
Organism: Jaltomata sinuosa; assembly: GCA_003996215.1. Lineage (NCBI taxonomy): Eukaryota > Viridiplantae > Streptophyta > Magnoliopsida > Solanales > Solanaceae > Jaltomata > Jaltomata sinuosa. The sequence goes on along the minus strand of QJPP01001230.1, from coordinate 3,038 downwards.
CTAACCGGAAAAACTAAAGTCGGTAATTCTTCTAAATCCAAATCTAAAACTAGACAACAACCTCAATTAAGAATAAATACGGATGATTTTACACATGTTGATGAAACTCCTTTTAATATTGATAGAAATACTCAATTAGATCATGAATTTTTACAGACAAGGTTTGGTAATTTTAATGAAGAACTAGATGAAGAAGTAGAATATGATAATGAAAATGATGGTAATGATACTTATGATGATGATGAAACAGAGCCGCCTACGGCTACTAGTCCCACTCCTGCTCCCGCTCCCACTCCCCCTCCCCCTGTACATCCTACTAGGGCTAAGCCAAAGGCTGAACGTCCTAAAAAATCTGTTGTGTGGCAATTTATGATTCAAAGTGATGATAAAACTCAAGCTATTTGTAAAGTATGTAAATCTGTTTTGAATCATACAACTACGGGAAAGTCGGGTGGGACGGGACATTTAAGAAATCATTTACTTAGATGTTGTAAAAATGAATTTTTGCAAGCCGTAGCTATAGCCGATGCAAAAAAATATGGTACTCCCCTTCCCGATGCATCTGTAGGAGTAGGGGCCTCTAACATGATCCAAACACAGTTAAACCCTTCTAATGTTGCTGGCCCTAGTACACATCGCAGTTATAGTAGAGAAAGAGATCTTGAAGAATTAGCTAAAATGATTGTTCTTTGTGGCTTGCCTTTTAGTTTTGCTGAAAATCCCGGTTTTGTTCATTATATTCAAATAGTGTATAATCCTTCTTTCACAGGTTTTTCAAGAAATACTATTAAAAAAGCTATTTTTGATTATCAAGGACAACATGTACAATATCTTCGTTGTTTATTTAACTATAATACTTGTAGAATGGCTATCACTTCTGATATGGGTCGTAGTCCTAATGGTAACGATTATTTCACTATTACTGGTCATTGGATTGATGAATTGAAACATGCAAAAAAGAATTTTAGGTTATAAATGTTGTGAAATGCTGAAAACCGGTAGTTACATAGCTCAAACTATTGTAGATGTTTTAGAATTTTATGGAATTTGTAATAAAGTAATTAGTGTCACCCTTGATAATGCTTCTAATAATACAAATGCTGTTGATAAACTAAAACCGGCAATTTGCCCTATTTATATTGACGGTTTTCATATTAGGTGTGCTGCACACATATATAATTTAATTGTTAGAGATGGTGTAGCAATGTATAATAATGGTTGTATAAAATGTGAAGTTGCATGCCATTTTATTTTTAAATGTCAAGTAAAGTCTAGGCGTGTAGAGTTTGAAAATCGGTGTCGTGAATTAGAACTCCCCCCTAGAAAAATTCCAAAAACTGTGTCTACTAGATGGAATTCTTTATATGAAATGCTTAAAGTAGCTTATGAATATAGAAAGCCTTTACAAATGGTTTGGAATGCTCACAATTCAGATATTGATTATAGAATTAGTGACACTGATTGGAAAGAAGTATATGAACTTAAAGAATTTTTAAAAGTTTTTTATTTAGCTACAAAACAAATATCTGGACTTTATTATCCAACTATCTGTTCAGTTTTACCAAATATATGTGCTATTTCTGATAAATTTTTTCAATACAAAAATATTCCACGGTTTAAAGATTCTATTAATGAAATGATTAAAAAATTTAGAAAATATTTTATTCCTATTCCTCAAATTTATTTAACTGCTTGTTTATTAAACCCAACTTACAAAGAAATAGGTGCATCACGAATGGCTGAAAGAATATATTGTAATTTAGATATTTTAGAGATTATATTTGAACAAAGTATCCAAGGTGACGAAGTTGCCGAAGAGGACAAATTACCTAGTTTGTCCGATGTGAAAGATAGCATAAGAATTGAAGCTAGAAAATTGTATGACTTGTATAATTCTAGTAGAATAAATGATGAAGTACATAATGTAGAACCTTCAAGTTCTAGGCGTAGATATTCAAATGAAGATGATATGATGGAAAATTATCTTGGTCTTACTTCTAATGAAAGAAATGATTTTGATGAATATCTTAATCAGGGAATGGAAAGCATTAAGGATGCACAAGGCAAACCTCAACGTTTGGAATGGTGGAAGACTCGCGGCAAGTCATTTCCAAAACTTCAACCGGTGGTTCGAGATTTGCTAGCTATTCAAGCATCTTCAGTAGCTTCGGAGGGCGCTTTTAGTGCAGCAAGATATCAAATTGGGGAGCATAGGTATTCATTAGCATCGGACAGCTTGGAGATATCGACATTGTTTAGAGATTGGATCAATGCCGAGCGAAGGAATTATGGGCGTCCTAGTTTACCTGTCCAATTTGAATATGATATAGATAATATTTTGGTAAATTCTAGTGAAGACGGCATGGATGCATTGGAGGATCAAGCACAACAACCACTTCCAGAAAATGTTACCAGAGAATTGTTAGAAACTCTACATCAAGACTATTTTCAAGGATTCAAATATTAGTATGATAGTTCGAGGCCTAATTCAAACAGAACCCTTCCTAGAAGGTGGCTCCGTAGATTAGGTCCTCTTCTAATATTTGTAATACAAATTGTATTATTTAATTTTTATGAATAAAATTATAGGCTATTCGCCTTGAATTTTTTTAATTATTGTCTTCAATTTAATACAAGTCTTTTTTATATATTTCAATTTTTAAATGTTTCAAACTTAAGTTACAATTTCAAATTTAAAAAAGTTGTTTAACAAATGAAAGTTTGATATAGTTTAAAAAGATTCAAACTTAAATAATTAAGTTATTAACTTAAGACTTAAGAGTTAAGACTTAAAAGTTTAAAAAGATTTTAAGAGTTTAAAATTTGAAATTTAAAGTTTTAAACTTTTAGAGTTTAAAATTTAAACTCTAAAAAAAATCTAATTTATTAAGTTATACTTTTAAAAGAAATATAAAATAAATTATATATTTTGAAACTTTTTCAATTATAAATAACCGAATTTTAATTTAATTAATTTTTTTTTTTTAAAAAAGGCCGCGACCCGGTAAACCGGACCGGTACCGGTCCGGTCCGGTCCC